>OX451360.1:12228882-12423341 GCA_949629185.1 Apamea crenata | reverse complement strand
TTTCAAAAATACACAACACATAAAAAGATACTAACAATAAGATAGCAGTGACAACACAAAAGAAGCAACATATTAAATAATAGGTACAAAAATTATTAATAATTAATTATAATTTTTTTTTACTCTTTTTAATTAGTAGGTACAAAATAAGGTTGCTCTTCTAATAATTTTTTTTCCTGGGTTCCTTTATCGATACTGAACCTACCCCTAAGCTATGGCACGCAATTTCTTAAAAACCCTGCATAATATGTATATATACCTATTATATATACATAGTTCTAACGGCCTTGAATCGGAATGTCCTTATAGACCGAGTCAGTTTTTATGACCAATAAAATGTTTACGTACAATATTTTGCGCCCGTAGATATATTCGGCGAAGGGATACGTTCCCTAAGGGATGAAATTGAAAACTTGCGCCAAAATCGAAAAAGAAGGTGCAATCTGCATGACCTAGCACCAAAAAAGACATATGGCATCTACTTATCAATCCGTACAGGGCCCTTGTGGCGGATCACAGCCATAGCGTGATTACAGCGCACTCCCTGTGTCCCAGTAGTGGGAACCGTGCAATAACTGTTACATAATATCTAATTATTTCATTTCCCAAATCTAAATTCTTGAAAAAAATCTTGTTATTAACGTTTTAGATAGTGCAAACTAAGTTATTGCCTGCAAGTAAACACGTATTATCGTTGTTCAAGTATTTTTTGTTTTTCTTCAAAATCAATCAAATGAAATAAGAAAATTAAAGTATCAATTTCGCACGCGTGCATTCGTCGCAGAGTTCACAATATTAAGCAAGTTGGCAACGCGTCGCGCGTTTGTGCTAATATGTATAACGCGTAATAAAATCAGTGCAAGATCTCAAAAGATATTATAACAACAAAAAATAGGAGTTTATGTAATAAAAACGTATGGCGCGTATGTGTCCTTGTAGCATTGTCTTGGACGAGTCAGCCTTACCCTTTTGTTTTTTTCGGATGGGAAATCATCAAATGACCCCTCCCGCTCTGGGTGGAGCGGAAGGGAGTGTCAGACTCTTACTGACTAAAACCCAGCCGTGTTCCTTCCTTAGCCCTTTCTGTTCCAGGGCAGCGGTAACCCTTTCGGACGATCCCGCTACCCGTCAGCCTTACCCTTACGCGAAGGTCTTACCCATGGTTGAGGATAGGTTATCTTTACCTTATCAACTTTTAAGTTAACACCTAACCTTTATTCAGTAACAAACAATATAGGTTAGCAGCTAAATCTAATAATTAGCAGGTAATTGTGCAACACACTATCAGTAGCAATGGGTTTCATTTTGACAGTTCAACAACATTCATTGCGTTATTGACGTTGTTGAGCAGACACATTTTTCTAACATATAAAGCAATGGATTAGCAATATCCTTCAAATTGATTCAGATAGAGATTGACAGTGTGTTACGCAATTGGGGTGCTGGACATAGGCATATCCTAGGCTGCGCCATAACATCCCGTCCTCCGCCTTCCGCATCCAGCGGGCGGCTAAATAACTAGAGAAGTTCTAAAATCAGTCAATATTAAAGACAAGGTCTTAAAATCTGTCACTTCAAATCATAGATAACGTTTCAAAGCGACCGTTAGCTGAGTCGCCACACGATCTGACAAGAATGGTAATTCATACAACTACATAATATCTACTGACATAATATGGTGTTTACGATCGTATTACTAGTAGCTGTACATTATTATTTACTCAAAGTTATTACCTGCTACTAACAATCTTGTTTTATTAATCAAGTTATGTGTTTGATATGACCTTTTTAAATTACTTTGTTTTCTGAGTTCTTTTATAGGGTATGTATAGAACGACAGGGTTCATTTTTGTTCAGAGTCAAATAAAAGAATCGTACCCTCCTGTTTCTGAAGGCCAATTCCCATATTTCAAAACGTTCAAAATTTTGTAGCAATCTCTTTAGCAATGACAAAGACTTGTCAAAAAATGTCGATACCGACGAACGGGGTGAATAGGGATGCAGTGGTGAATCGGGACGAAACTCTAAAAGGGATATTAACATTGAAATAATATAGTTTGTTGCCAAAACGGACTCTAATGTGTTTACTGTAATATTATTAACGATTAAGTGCCCTTGTGAGCAACTAACTAAGTATATTATTTCAACGTTAAAACCCCATTTTAAAGTTTCGTCCCGACTCAGCCCTGCATGCATGTATTTTTGAGAGATTGATACAATATTGAGAAAAAAACGCGAACGTTCTTAAAAATACGTAAATTGCCCGTCTCATTAGTAAATCGGCCGCTAAATCATTTAACAACTAGGTACGTAAGTGTCATTTTGGTTTAATATTCATATCTGCCGTGAGATTAACACCAGATTTACATAATCAGAGAGAAGTTTGCCATCACCCATGAAAACTAACGTGAGTGTAATGCAGAAGTAAGTACCTACCTAAGTAACTAAGTGTGACGCAGATTCCCATCCTGTTTTCAAACTAAAGTTGTTTTGTAATGGAGATGGAATCCAGATTTATGTTCATGCATCTGTCACTCGTTTTAAAATATTCATAGATTTATTTCAACAATAATTCAATGCTCCGATCCTGCTGTGCTTGGACTAAATTAAAATCCAATATTTCAATATTAAGTAATACTTAAGTAAAATAAAATAATGAATACCAGTTTCATTTTAAGGTTGGACTTTATCTGTACGCAAAACACACGCATTAACTTCGAGATGCGGACACTAGCCCGTATTACCTATTACCTAAGGTTGAGCTTTTAAACTTCCATACAAGTTTAGTTAATACTATTATATTAGTAATACCATCTTTTTAAACAGTAGTTAATGGAGCCGGATATGTAATATTGAACAAAATAAGCAAGAAATATTGTAAGAGAGATTCCAAAACAAAAAAGAGTATTATTGATCATATTAGCACCAACTTAAAGAACGACTACTTTCATATGGCAATGATAGAATCTTCTATGTCTGATCACAATCAGATATACTTAGAACTCAAAAAAATGAAATCTCCACCAAAAATGCGAGCTCAGTATGAAGCACTAAATTACACAAAGTTATACAACCTTATGGAAACAAGGGAACTTATGAACCCAGATAACGATTACCCGATATTAGAAATTTCGATAGTCTTGTGTAGAAGAAAGCAAGATACCAAAAACTAAAATACTCAACTCTCCACAAAAAGATTGGATTAATAAAGATATTATTGCCGAAATTAATCTAAGGAATATAATGTGGATTGAACTTAAAAATAATCCTAATAATGAACTTTTACAAGAGGAATTTGTTAAAAAAAAAGAGACTCGGTAGCTAAATTGATAGAAGGAACATAGGCCGATTATGTAGGTACATTACGTCGTTCACATGTCTTCTCTGTATGAGAAAAGGCAAAGGTCCAGCAGTGCGACAAAGATGATATTATTAATTTCACGTCCACGTAAACAATCGATGATAAAACATATTTTAAATTCTATATTTTTAAAAGTCGTGATGTCTTAGGTCTTACACATGCTCAGTTAAGAGGGAATTTCCTGTGTCTGACCTTCACTATAAATAACAATATGATATAGGAATAACAATAATTTGCTTATAAACAAGTTATGATTACGCATTTAATTTGCTCGTGGCTAATTACCGGTATTGCAAGCTAGTACACACGGCAACACATCAAGCTATACATTTCCAGTTTTAGCTGACCTCGCATTGTATAGGTTTTTCGTACAATCAGAAGTCAGCTTATACTGGTTATGTATAGCTTGATGTGTAGCCGTGTGTACCTAATTAGTTTATGCAGCACATATTGATTGGGTAGGCACTGATTGGACGAGGCAATCCGTCGATCAACGTTTGTTCAACCCGTGTATGTCTATCACCCTGCTTTTGGTATTATTCCCGAAACACGTTGGCTAGGATTTAGTTTAAAATAGGCTAAACTGATCCTTATGAACACGTCAAGTGTTCATAAGGATCAGTTAAGCCTATTTTTAGTTGGTTTATAAATTCTATCTGTCCTCGTCATTTGATGCCAATGGAGTGGGATAGCAGATGATTCTTGTAGGGGCTGGTTTTTCCATCGCCAAATAAACTTAATTCGAGGAATAAAATTGACGTTTGACAGTTGTTGTATGAAATAACTGTCAAAATTTCAAAATTATTCCTCGAATAAAGTTATCAGCTGATTGAAAAATCAGCCCTAAACGACTTAGTAGTACCACCTCTAATATGTTTAATATATAATATTACATAGACGTTTATGACGGTTCAGAAGAGAAAGTAGGTACTTCGGTATACTTTGCTCAAAAGCAGAACAATAGATTTAAGACCGATTTCCGATAAAATAATTAACATTATAAAAGAAAGTTAGAAGAGTTGAGAACTTGTCAAACACTACCTACTTTAGCAAGAGGTATTAAAACAAAATTAAGGTGAATACCGCAAAAACGTAAGAAATTTTGGATTTCACGGGTTACATTGAAATACCCGAGTAATGCTGAAGTAGAGTTTGACAAGTTCTTTACTTAAAATTTCTCAATTCAGAAACAGGGTACAAGTCTATTAAGACCGGTCAAGGAAACTTTGGCGTGACTTTAGGCGGCTTTAAAATAGGTTTAAAGAAACTTTATTCTCAATAAAAACATAACATGTCACTTACTTTGAAACAACAATTTAAATTTATAAAAGTTCGACATCACTAGTTACAGTCTAATCAACATACTATGTATCCGAATCCCGACCCACCCAACGCATTTATTTCTCCAGAAGTCTAACATACTGGCTGAGCTGACTTTTAAATGCATTGAATGAGTGTATATTTCGTATTCGTGAGGGTATTTTATTATAAAGTTGTGCTCCTTCAAATAAGTAAGCATTTTTTCGCCATAATTGGTTCTAGTTTTTGGTAACACCAGTAAGTTTGCTCGTCGTGTGCTCCGTTGAGTAATTTGTTTATATTGGGTAGGTAAGTATAATATTTGTGTGAATGCTTTTGTTAAGAAACTTTCTGATGAAAATACATGTGTTATAGATACATAGTTGTTTTATATTAATTATTTTTGTATCATTATATATTTTACTGGTTGATTGTAGTTAAAAAGCATTTTTATCAATTTATTTATTTTGGGATATTTGAAGTTCTGACAGTCTTGTTTGTGTAGCATTGCCCCAGATTTCAATTAAATATAGTAGATGTGGCTTTTCTAGGGAGATAGTGTACCGCAATCTTCGTGGTATACATCGAACTATGCTGCGCAGTGTCCCGACTAGTGTCGAGAGTTTGCTTTTTATGTATTCGATGTGAGCATTCCATGTAAGGGAGGTGTCTATTCTTAGTCCGAGATATTTTTCACATGTTTTTAACTATAGAGGCACGCCGTTAATATCATCCGCCATGTAAGTGGATCAAATGGGGGAATTATTTTATTATTTGCCTTAAATATTAGATAACATGTTTTTGAAGTATTTATTGCTAAGAGATTATACTGAAACCATGTGAATAAAGAATTTAAGTCCTCTTGGGCTTGTGAAGTAATGTGATGGATGGAAGACCCGAATTAAAATAAACACGTATTCCCGTAGTGCCATATTTTTGCACTTTCAAATAGCTAGACTACTATAAAAATAATCTTTCACCAACAAAAGCTATTGTTTAAAACCAAAAACAGTTTTTCGGTTTTATATTGTCATGCATAACATGGCCTGAATAGTTATGAACAACCCCTTTGTTGTGGTTTTGACAATTGGACGTACAATGGGGACCCCCATTGTACCAGTTCGTTTTAGTCTTCACACTATGTTCACATTTCCGTGGAGTCGGTGTTCATGGGCCTAAGCAAGTTTTTTGGTTATGTTGGTGACGGGTTCCATATTTAGGTAGCGATGGAGGTCGTCATTTCTTATATATATTTATTCTGGAATGTTTGTATAATTTTAATAATAAAAAAATATATATTAATAATAAAAACTTTATTAATAAAATTTAAAAATAAACTATCACTAAAAGCCTATTCACAAGACTAAAAAGAGTGATAAATTTGACACAAAAATCACAAAATAGTTACTTCGTAAAAAATGCAGAAAATAAAACTAAGTAAAGCAACTTGTAAATTAATTAATGGATGTAAAATAAACTTCCCCCCAGAACCCATTCAAAATATAGGTACTTGTTCGAAATGAGCAAATATGTGACCCTAAATTAATAGCTTCAGTATTTAATGATTATTTTATAGATTCGGTTCAACCTAATGTGAATAATAATTGCACTAGTGCTGTATCCTCTATAAATTACACAAAATCACAAATCGCTATTTATGACACCAACAGATCCCTTAGAAATATTCCAAATTAATTCTTTAAAGAACACGAATAGTGCGGGTTATGATAGTATAGCTTCTAGCATTTTAAAATCTGTCATCATTCATCATCATTTTCCTGCCCTTATCCCATGTTACTTGGGGTCGGCGCAACACGTTTTCTTCTTCCATTCTCCCCTGTCAACTGTCACGCTATCATTCACTCCCTTCTCTTTCATATCATTCCTCACACAATCCATCCATCTTTTATCCATCCATCATTTTAAAATCTGTATCACATATAATTGCACCTGTATTAGGTTTTATAATAAATTTATGCATAGAACATGGCCATTTTCCAAATGCGTTAAAAACTACTTTAATTATGCCTTTGCACAAAAAAGGTGAAAAAGTTAGTTTTAAACTACCGTCCAATTTCTCTCTTACCAGTATTATCTAAAGTTTTTGAAAAAGTTATTTATAAATCATTTTACTAATTTCTTGAATTAAATAATCTATTTGCAAAGCAACAATATGATTTTCTAAAATATAGAAATATTAATAAGGCAATATGAACTATTTACTGTTATTGTTAGAAATGTTGATAAAAAAAAAAATCTATTGCAACAGTTCTCATGGATATGTCCAAAGCGTTTGACCATGTCAATCATGATTATTAGGTAAATTAGAGCGATATAGCATTAGAGGGAATATTTTAAATCTACTTAAAACTTATCTCAGTGACCTTAAGCAAATTACTGTTTTAAAAAGAATATGCTCTAAGTCTAAAGTAGAGGTAAGTTACATATATGTCATCACCTAGATATACATCATGTGGGGTGGGGTACTGCAAGGAAGTGCCCCTGGCCCTTTGTTATTTCTCATCTATCAATAATCTGCCAAAATTCACAAAATTTCAAACAGTTATATTTGCTCATTATACCATGCAAACATATTGAGACTTACCAAATGATATAAACAACACCATCTATTGCATAATAGATTGGATAATGATGAATGAATTAAAAATAAACAAGAAAACAAAGCTTATGACATTTAACCAAAAAACCGTTACCCCTAATTTAAACATAACATATGCTAGTCAAAGCATAGCTAAAACGATCAATGCCTGATTTTTAGGCCTTTAGCATATGTATAAGTAGAAGAGTAATAAGAAGGTATATTACTCTGTTAATGAGTACCAAGATGACAGATTTTAATTTATTGAATTCATTCCATAATCGTTATTAGTTCCAGTTTATTTTTTATAACATATTTTTTTTTAGTTTAATAGTTGTTAGTAATCACTATATTAAATGCTAGCTGTGCCCGCGACTTCTCAACAGGAATCCCGTCCAATTTACCAATACATGTTTTTAAATGCATGTCTAGTTCCTCTATATTTCTTTTTGACGTGCGCTTTCCAGCGCAGTTTCGCGTAAAGCGTTATACCAAGGTAATGGGCTGTATTTGCATATGGCACCTGTTGGCCATTCATGAAGATAGGGAATAGGAATAAGATAGGCAATAGAAATCACAATTCCTATCGGTGAAATCAATGTGAAGTGACTTCGATTCATTTAATTTTATTCTCCATTTTTGTACCAAGTCATGAACTTCATTTACAGCTAATAGTTTAATGGCCGATAGTTTATTTCAAGCAACAAGTTATGTGTCCAACTCCATACGTCAGTCCAAAAGTAGCAATTTTTCATTTTGAAGAATCTACATTCAATCGCCACCTAATCAGTTATCTACTTTAGTGAAATGTAATGAATTTAAGTAAGTAAGTATTTATCTAAGTTGATTTTTGAGCGACCATTTGTAACAGAAAGGTCCAAATAAGTTTTTGGTTGCAATGGAATTGGAACTTTGTGAAGTGTACATTAAGTTTGTTGTTCCGTAACTTGAAAATTATCTCAAATTCTTAATTCAAATGATGTCTTCACAATGAAAAACTGTCACTTTCAAAGGACTGAACGCTTCTTAACTATGGCAATTATAAGGCAAATGTAAATCAGCCTTAATAACAGGAGGATGAAGATAAATGAAACTACATTAATTGTTTTCATTTTGTATAATTCGATTAAGTATAAGTTTGCCGACAGATACATTGAAATCTGTCAAATTGATGTAGGTACATCAATTAGACAAACTACACTAATACTATCTAAGGTATTTAGTACACTAATACTATGTAACTAAGGTACGTAGTACGGCAAATTAGAGACATCAGGCACTAAGACTTCACTATTAATTTAATAAAAATGTACTAAACATTTAACTAACCAAACTCGGTTATTTTATAAACTAACTTTAGTTTTAGTTTACTAACTAGAGTTTATAAACTAACTGCTCACATTACTGGGTTATTTGAAACCTATGAAACAGTAGTGCTATGAATTGCTATAGATATACCTATGTAGATAGCAATTTAATACAAGGAAGTTACTATAGACATAGAGTAACTTCTTTATAATAGGTAAGTAAAATACATAGGTAGGGTAATTAATTTCTTGTTGATGTATTTACTAACTGTGCCCCCTAAGTTTCGATCCCGTGGGAATATCGGGACAAAAAGTATCCTTTGTGTTAATCCTGGTTATAAACTATTTCTGTGCCAAATTTCATCAAAATTCGTTCAGTAGTTTTTGCGTGAAAGAGTAACAAACATCCATCAATCCATCCATACAAACTTTTGCGTTTATAATATTAGTAGGATATAACACAATTGAGTTCGGCTGGATTTAATAAATAGGTATAGTATTTATATTATATCTCACGAAGTGACGCGCTGTTCACTTGTGCTTACCAAGTGTACAAACACGCTTTGAATGTGTGCGTGAACACGTCTCGTCTTGGATGGTACCTAAAACTCTGCTCCATACTTCCACACACATTCACAACGTGTTTATATACTTGGTAATCACAAGTAAAGCGCGCGCCGCTTGGTGAGATAAAAATACTGTTGTATAATACACAAAAGAAAGCACAGTTTACAAAAAAAATAAGTATAACGAACTATACTCATTGACAGGTACCTGTTTTGTTGCAAAATTTCGTACGAGCACGTGAACTCAGCAGTACCGGTTCATCGATTACATGACCGCATTACATTCTAAAGGTGCAGCCACACCGCTAGCAGTTGCGCGTTATCAGCATTCAGCGACGATCATTTCAATGTGCGCTTTTATACTTTCTAACGTGACGATATTATCGTGGACGTCCACGTCCACGTCGCGGCATCACGATAACATAGGGAAGTAGAATATATGGAAATATATGAAAAAAAAATTCAATTTCCTTCCACGGTAACGTTACAAAGTGCACATATTTATATACATTGAACTAAGCATTGCGCTCGATAATGAGGAATTTCCAACGAGTTACACAACCCTTTCATCGCACACAAACTATTGAAACTATAATAAGGATTCTCGGAAGCAAGTGATATTTGTAAAAAATGTTCGCTGCGTTGTAGGCGCACCTCAATAGATAATTCGTATGCAAAACGAGTGTTACTTTGAAATGCGACATTAATTGCTCAGATAATTAATTAGTTACTTCACTAAGGACAACGATGACACAATTTATGAAATGAAAGCAAAAATTAAGCTTCATTAGCATAACTAGAAGCATAATCAGCCTAGGCATCCTCTGTGTGCGAGGGAGTGGGCCGAAAAACACCACGCGGATCCAGGGCAAGCTTTAAGTAAATTATTTCATCACCGCTGCTCTCAAAACGGTGAAGGAAAACATCGTGAGGAAACCGGCAAGTCCTAGAACCAAAAATTGGAAGACGTGACATCTAACAACCCGCACATTCACACATTACCGTGACATAGGGGTAATTGAACTTCTGCAGTGGTCACAGTCCTTTGCAAGTTGAACGCAATCAAACATTGAAACTTCGGTAAGTTTCAGAGCGATTCGTTTCTGTACCTATCTATCTATATTTAGAAGATTCTCGAAAATTATATTCAACAATATTCTATGATGATTAATGCTCTTTGAAACTTGAAGAACTAAAGTTACTTTTCTACAGACAGCTGTGCTGCTGGGGAGTTTGTTGCGCCACTTCTTCTTCCCAGCGAAAGCACTAGGAAGTGGTGAAGGGCGGCACTTTGGCGGGCTGTCTTTGTAATTTTGACGTTCAAAAAGTGCTGATTCTCAGCCTGATTTGAATAAATGACTTTTGATTTTGATCGATTCTTCCTTTTAAAGTTTTGACAGAATATTAAATTTATAAGCCTGTTTGTGATAGTAACACAGGTAAATAAAGCATAATAATTATGTAAATATTTTTTTTGATATTTCTCGGGACCGTCGGTGGGGTCCCGGACCTGCAGAAGGCGTACGAGGAGCCGAAGCCAACTCGCAGAGGCCCGACTTTTTAATGAAATGAGGCACCAAATTTTAATGAAATGTAAATAATTACCTTCACGCGTTCCTGAAAAAATGGACACTTACGTTTTTTTTTTAATACGAGAATTCTGTTTTGGTCTCGCTTCTCTGATTTGACGGACATAACTGCTGCTAGACAAAAATGAATTTGGAAATAATTAATTTGTAGATGATATTAAAGGCACAAAAGTATAAATATTCTGTGTTAAAAGTTCGTAGTGCTCACAAATAAGGCATGACTAAGTTATAAAGTTATGACATTCTTTGTTCCCCCGACCGCGTCGTATAGTATCGCTTGCCCGAACTTTTTTTTTTTTGTAAACGTGGCCCCACACTAGGAATTTCTCCTGTATCGTGGGTGCATGCACTAGTACTTAGATATTATAATAATAATAATAAAGTATTTATTTCACAAAAACATAGCACTTTGTACTGTATACTTACATTATTTGAAAATAATATTTACATTAATATGCAATAGTAGACTATCTTTTAAACCAGTTCGTTTTCGCTTATCGTTCTTTCTGATATTTTTTTCTTTTTGCCCGGCTCCTAAGGGTCATAGAGTGATGTTAAATTAATAGCCTACAGCCTTCTTAATGAATTGGGCAATCGAATGCAAATATATTTATTTCAAACCCGACTGCTAGTTCCAGTGATTAGCGCGTTCAAACAAACAAACGAACTCTTCAGCTTTAATATTAGTGTAGATTTTTAGTAGATAAGTAGGGACGTACTGGCGGACGTAATGCCTACAACAACACACTGATAACACTTTGACTTTGAGTTGGTCTATTGTATCGATCGCAACACTTTTCATTTTGACAACCATTGCTTAATATATTTGAAGAAATCGCATTCTTAGCAACGTAAATAACGCAATGAACTTGGCTGAGCGGTCAAAACCATGATCGATTGCCGTTGTATGTCGACGCCTCCAAGCAATAAGTCGGTAATCGTAAAACTCTAATTTTGCAGGAGAATTGTTTTTTCTGTTTTTGATGAATATCTTTTCAACCAGTCGGAGTATTGAGGCCAATGATACATTAAACGAAGGCTGTTTGTTTGTATAATTCAATGACGATGTCAACATTAAATTAGCTGTGTGAAAAACCTAGCAGTTTAAGAGAATAAATATTATTATAGGTGTAAATTGTTTCATTTATATACTTACGACATTATTGCAGTAATTTTTTTAAAAATGTTGATATATTGGCGCCGGTTCCCTTGTTCACAAACTAAACTAGATTTAAGTTCAGTGCATCTTTTTCTTTCTATTTCATTAAGAAAAGGACAGAAAATAAATATTAGTTTAGTCCTGTCAAATTAGTCAGTGCCTGACGTAAATTGACGTATTTTTAGTAGCCATGTTTTTAATCACGTCAAAACTGTCTATCGAGTATCTAAGTTGCCAGGACTAAACTAATATTTATCTTCTGTCCTTTTCTTAATGAAATAGAAAGAAAAAGATGCAATGAACTTAAATTTAGTTTAGTTTGTGAACAAGGGAATAGGCGCCATTATGTAAAGTTGTGTGGAAAAGGGAGAAAGAGGCCTTTGTCCAGCAGTGGGACAACCACAACGCGCTAGCGTTTACCAAAGAACTGCGCAAAATTCATTTACGTTTACCAAAGAACTGCGTGAAATTCATTTACGTTTACCAAAGAACTGCGCGAAATTCATTCACGTTTACCAAAGAACTGCGCGAAATTAATTTACGTTTACCAAAGAACTGCGCGAAATTCATTTACGCTAATATGTCGGTAATAGCAACTTACCGAAATTAAATACTCAAAACACTTTTGTATTGATACGTTAAGATACTTTTGTCGTCTTCATTTTAATTTGAATTTCCCTACGATAAAAGTGCTTGACATGATAATCTTCGTAAAACGTGAAATAAATTGCTAAGGGCTGATTTTTCAATCACTGATAGATAACCTCATTCGAGGAATCATTTTGAAATTTTGACAGTTATTTCAAACGTCAATTTTATTCCTCGAATAAAAGTTATCAGCCTTTAGATGTATCCCAACCCGTGCTGAATTTGACATAACAATAAAAAGTCCCTAATAGTACATTACCGACTTACTTATTGCTTGGGGACATCGATGTATATTACGCAATTACCCCGCTGGTTTTGTTACCACTGACGCCGCATGGCGTGCCGTACGTACCAACAACTCGACTACTGATTAGTGACAGTAGCACTTTGCGGTTTGCGGTTTGCGGGATGCCTCGATTTCGGTTCGCCGTCCGGATCTACTTTCACTAATTTTGGCTCGTAGAGCTTAATTACAGCCAATTTAATTTAGCTCTTGTTGATAGGTCAACGGTCAAAGAGCTAAATTACATCGGCTAAATCAACATTTAGACAGCATTATTTATGCTGTCTGATTTGCATTGTGTAGGTTCTATAGATCATACAGGGTGGCACCCATCGACGTGCAACCTGTCGATGTATTTAGTACAGTCAACAGCAAAAGTAGATGATCAAAATCAGAAATTCAATACTAATGAACGGAGTTCGCGTCAGGACTGTGTGGCGTCGAAGTGATTCAAAAGTATGTGATTGTAAATTATACCAAACATTTACTACTAGTACAGCTGCCATATAACTCCGAACTCCGTTCATTAGTATTGAATTTCTGATTTTGATCATCTACTTTTGCTGTTGACTGTACATGACTCAGATTTTTTTTTGTCGGCTATTAAAAGAAAAAACATTTTGAACCCGTGGGTAACAGCTGGTTTTTTTTTCGATAACCGATTTTTTTTAAGATTAGTGTGTCTAGTCTATGCTGAATTCATGTTTACAGTTTGCGTGTCAACGTCCCTCGCTGTAACCCTGTGTTAACTTTTCTTAAAACAAATGAACGGGCGAGGGCATAAAAAATATCATTTTGAAGAGAGGATTTATTGCCTTTTATTTTCAATGTTTCTGTAATTACATTTTCACTTAAACCGGTTTTATAAGGTGCTACAAAAAATATTATTGCAGGTTTTCTTTTTACCCCAACAACGATTACACACAGGGCATGAATACAAAGCCCGAATAAAAATTACTAGAAAAAGTTAATGTTAAGTTAAGATAATGTTTTTGCTGAAAATTCATGATTGTACTAAGTATTCAATGCTACTAAACATCAAAGGAAATATTAAACGTTATTTAGGTAGCAACGTGGTAAATTAAATACCAAATTCAATTTTGATAAACATTTTGGGGAAATATACAAAAGGGTTTTGTTAATATAATACCTACTTATTAACAATATTACCTCTAGGTATTATTAAATTGGCCCTGCCACAATTGCGGCGATAAGTACCTTCTTTGAAGAGTGGCTGCGCCCTCACCTTCCGCCTGACGCAGGTCCTCACCGGACACGGTTGTTTCGGGAGGTTCCTGTTCAGGATAAGGCGGGAGGAAACGCCAGGGTGTCACCACTGTATAGATCGCCCGGAGGACACGGTGGAGCTTACGGTGGAGGTCTGCCCCGCTTGGGCGGAGCACCGCCTCGTCCTCGTGGCGGCGATCGGCGGCCGGCCTGGCCCTGGTCCAGGCCATGGTACGGAGCGAGAGTGCATAGGAAGCCGTCACCTCCTGCAAAGCAGTAATCTCGCAAAAGAGGAGGCGGACTGCGTGAGGGACAGGCAATCTCTGCGTCCTCACGCCGCTAGTCACCGCAGGAGACACCCTGGACGTCGAGAGTCAACCACCGACTCCCGGCCACCGTAGGCGCGGGCTTGCCGGCGGCGAGCAATGGGCATTTTACAATAAAGTTCCAAGCCCCGTTCAAGAGCTAAGCCTTAATAAATTCAAATCATTCATTAAACGTAAGTTGTGCCAGAAAGCCTTTTATACCGTTAAGGATTATATCGAGGACAAAAAGGCTTGGAATTAAGCTGCTTCCAATTTTTACATATTAAAAGTTTTTTTTTCTGTTTTGTTCTTTTTTTTATATACACTTTGACATTAATGAATTTTATATATACTATGACATTTGCTTGCTTTGTAAAGTATTATATTATTTTAATTATTGTGAATGTGATTTTTGTATTTTTTATGTTCCTCTCTGTTCTGTTAGTTTTTGTCATGGTCTGGCAGTTTGAGTTATAATGTGGCCTACCCAAATGTCCTTTCCTTGGTATTGTTCGTCGAATCGTCGAGCTTCTTAAGTTTTGAGTTGAGCTGCACGATTTCTGACAAATTCGTGCACTGACTGGACAGGTCCTCTCAATCTGTGTGGTTCTTTCCTCAAAAAACCATCTCAGACATCGATCTACATGGCCTTCATATGATCTGACCAAGATTATGTCTGGACTTTAAAAGAGACTGTGACCTCTGAGTTTGTTTCGGCCTTTCTTCTCAGACTAGTCTGATAGGAAACACCGACCTCATCTAGTTTTAAAATATGATTGACGTGTAAAAGTGTTTGTTCAAACCTACTTACAAAATAAAAACATGTATCATTCAGACAAATTTTTCGAACATATTATGTAGCAATGGATTAAAATTAGCAATATTCTTCAGAATCATTCAGATTGTGATTGAAAGTGTGTTACACAATTAGGGTGCTTTTTTAATTGTAAAGACTACCGAGGGTAAGTCCTATTTCAAAAACCATTCAATATCATGTGTTAAATAGAAATATCAAGTGATCATTTTCTGGCACGAGATTGAGCAAATGAAATTAGAGTCAGTCAAGTAAAAGTCAATTGCATGTTGAGAGTGAAATTGTACCTCTTTATTAAATTCTATTTTACGAAGTAGGTAATTCGAACGGTTGGGGGCGGATAGGTGCTGTTATATTATGTAAGCTACTATCGTACTGACTCATTTCAATTCCGAAATTATGTCGATAAGTTTGTATGTTGGCCATAAAATCCAAATCATCAATTGATAAACTCTCCAGTTTTTCTGAAAATCAAAAAATTAAGAGGAACACTTTCGCCTACCAAAGTCGATATCCAAGAACTTCTTATAATACGGCTAAAATATTCCAACCTTATTAGGAGTTATATGTTTGAGCCGTTAGGGGTGTAAACACTATAGGGCCGGTTGGTCGACTCTTCACGTGACCAGAGAGCTGGGCTATTTTTTGAACAAAGAATCACGTCGCCATGGAACATAGCAATGCTGCCAGCCTTTTGGGCACTTTTCCTGTTGATAGCAGCTGCGATGCGGACGTATTTTTTGATGCCCTATGATTCTTCCCCTCCTTTTTATGTGTGCACACTAGCTGCGCCCCGCGGTTTCACCCGCATAAGTTTCGATCCCGTGGGAATATCGGGATAAAAATCTCCCTATCCTATATGTTAATTCTGGTTATAAACCATCTGTGTGCCAAAGGACCATGCAAAAAATCGTCCCATACCACCAACAGATTTCAAACGTATCTCAATTAATTCATCTTGGCAGTATGATCATTTTTTATTATGACGACATCACCGTAAGTCATGGGGATATCGCGCAAAAAAATAATTCATATACACACTTTTTGGTACAGTTAATTGTAAAAAAAATGTACAGGAACACTATTTAACTATAAAAAAACTATTGACAGTGAGCAGCCGTAAGATGCACAGAAAAAGAAAGTTCTGCTGTGATTACGTTGTTTATCTGTGCGATATCGGCTTGTTTGCGACTATTACTGACCCCTGCTTGTTTATTTGGACCCTTTGATTACTTTTCGATTACCCTGGCACGTTTATTGGACTGTGATTTTTACAATTATGGAGACTGGACGCCGATGTGTTATGTGCCCAAGATCAGTTTTAAGACAGAGGCGACACATATTACAAGATACTTTGCTTCAAAGTAGTCCTGAGTTAGTGGCCTACATATCGCAAAATGGATTGACACAAGTAAGTCATTATAAAACAATCAATATTATATCGATAACTATTAAATACATATATTAAGTAAGCAGACTTAGAATATATAAGCAGGGCATTTTTACGATGCTTTTTGTTACATTTTTGAAGTACTTCAATATAATAATATATAAAATATTGATAACTAAATAACATATTTCCTTTTCAGGTATTATTCAATAACGTCATGGCAGTATGTCATAGATGCTGGCAGAGAGCCAATAATGCCGTCCATCCACAACGCAGTGAAGACGCTCCCACTGTCGTCGAAGATCCAGGACCAGAGCCCCAAATAGATGCTAACAATCAAGAACCCCCCAATGTTGCAGAAGCTCAAGATCGACAGGACAGTCCAGAGGATACACGTGAATTCTATGTTCCTGATTACGTGAGAGCGCCAAATACTTGAAACGCCTGTATGTATAGGCAATGTAGACATGAAAATCTAAGACGAGTACCTGTGTCAATCAAGCTACATCTAGTTTGCCATTACCGATTATATATTCCACCAAGTTCGCGAATATGCGAAGAACATTTAAGTAACAATGACTTTGAGGAGTTACTGGATAATGTAAACGTTTCACATTATTTTAACACTTCCTTTTTTAGTGACATGTCGAATATGTTAATAGCAGCAATCATTAATAGATCAAGGTTTGATTTTGAATCATCAAGTGCACTAAATGACAGTGAACT
Organism: Apamea crenata; assembly: GCA_949629185.1. Classification (NCBI taxonomy): domain Eukaryota; kingdom Metazoa; phylum Arthropoda; class Insecta; order Lepidoptera; family Noctuidae; genus Apamea; species Apamea crenata. The sequence goes on along the minus strand of OX451360.1, from coordinate 12,406,068 downwards.
TCATTTTTGGACCGGAGTTACTTTAGAACAATTTAATACAATTTTAGGAGAAACGTCATCTCTCGCCGTAAGAAGTAGACGTCCGCGATCAGTTCTCGGCGCTTATTTAACAAAACTAAGAACCGGAGAATCAAACGAGAGACTTGCTACCCTTTTCGGTGTAACACGTCAAGTATTAGAATATCGAATAAAAATAGCGCGTCAATGTCTTACAAATGAATACGTTCCAAAACATCTTGGCTTAGGTCATATTTCTAGACAAGAACTTCTGGACAGAAATCTGTTTTTACCAAAACATATTTTTGGAAATGAGGACAATACAAAATTAATTATTATTGCAGATGCAACCTATGTGTACATCGAAAAAAGCACCAATTTCTTATTCCAGAGGAAAAGTTATAGTCTCCACAAGTTCCGTAACTTATTAAAACCATTTGTGCTAGTTAGCAGCGATGGATACATCATAGATGTATTAGGCCCATTCCCAGCAACGACATCAGATGCGACTATAATGCAGAAAATAATGAACGACGAAGAGAATCTGCTGCATTGGTTACTGCACAGAGGGGACGTCTTTATTTTAGACAGGGGATTCAGGGACAGCATTAATGATATTGAATCCCTTGAATATGAAGCTTACATGCCACCAACTAAGGATAGGAACGCGACCCAGTTATCAACAGCACAAGCAAATGACTCTCGTCTAGTGACTGTGTGTAGATGGGTTGTGGAGGTAGTGAATGGGAAATTCAAAAACAGATTCAAACTGTTAAAACAGACGTATTTTAACCGAGCATTACCAAACATGTTTGCTGATTTTCGCATAGCAGCATCGTTCATAAACGCACATTATCGTGTCGTTACAGACCACAGGCTCGCGACTGAGTTCCTGGAAATAATCCGAACTCATATGAATGAACCTAACCTCTTGCACAATTATGTCGAAGGCAAAAATCTAAATAGGCAAAGAGTTAACTTTGTGACCATGGATGCCAATATGCCACAGTTTGAGGAGTTTCCTCAATTGATTGATGACGATATTATATTATTTGCTTTGGGGACCTACCACATAAAACTAGCCAAATCGTATTGTGCGGAACATTTTCGGAATGGAATATATAGCATAGAATTATTCCGAGATAACCAATTGCATGACTTATCAAGGTATAGCATTCGACAAGGTAATGTCTGGTTGATAAGAGGACGCATACAATCTAGACACGTTAGGTCACGCGTTTACTATAGTTACATATTAATAAACCGTAGTGAAACTGGCAGATATGCCATTGAACGGTGGTACTGCACATGTTTAACAGGGGCGCGTACAATTGGAAGTTGTGCGCATATAGTCTCAATTATTTGGTATATGGGGAAAGGTCGTCACACTGAATTTCATCTGCCGGCAGAAATGCTATCTACTATAATGATAGACGCATAATTATTAACTTTTTAAAACTGGACAACAGTTCTGTTGGTATAAATATATGTACATGAACTATAACAAAACATGTGATGAAAACTAACCCAAAATGTTGTTATTTTATAAATATATATATACTTATACATGTTATTCAAACCTAAAATGTTTAGTTGAACAATTGTTTATTGTAAAATGTCTAAACAAGGTTATTTAAAAAAAAAAACACCCTTTTTTAAGTAAAAACTTTTTTCTTTTTTTTTTAATGACCCCATGTATTTACGGACTAAAAATTGTTATTTGTGTTTTTATGAGACTTCATAATAATATTGAAACAAGTCCCATGTCTGTTGGTGGGTTGGGACAGTGCCCATACAATCTTTTGCATGGTCCTTTCATCCAAATCCGTTCAGTAGCTTTTGCGTGAAAGAGTAACAAACATCCATCCATCCATACAAACTTTCACGTTTGTATGGATGGATGGAAGGACAACTTTCTCTTTCCATTAATATAGTAGGATTACTAATTAGCTCCTTATTATTATTGTCAGCTCCTTATACGTATAATTTAGTAGGTAGTTGTTTTTCGGAAACTACTAAGAAAACAGGTGTTATTTTAATTATGGACCATGTAATGCACAGCAAAAGTATAAAATATTTTTTTTAAATTAAAATAAATTTAGGAAAGAACAATACACCACAGTAAGCAATTTTTAAAATTTGTTATTAACATTACATAAGTAAATATAACATTTTAGTTTATTGAGATCAGTCTTCTAAATAACACCCGTTTTCTTAGTACTTACATTCCTGACTTCAAGGGAAATACTTAAACTCAAATAACAATATCAGCCCTATTCAAACATAGTTTGGACCTCAAAATGGAATAAATAACTGTAAGCTATAATTAATTTCTTCGACTGAAACTAGTCCAAATCTAACAAGCTAGATCAGAGATAGTTTTGTAAGCGTTACCACTTGAGCAAAAGCGTATCTAATGACTTAGGTAAACTATTTACGGTGACACCGAACTGGGTAATAATGGGTTATTACCTAGTTCGGTGTCACCGTAGATAGTTACTAGTACTATTTTGTGGCAACAAAGCTGGGGCTTTGTTGCCACATAATAGTACAGGGTGGGCGACTTGGTGGTATACAACTTTTTATTGCCGCCATTTTGTTTTGGCGGCAAATATGACAGTTGCTTCATGAAAATTATTTTGTGTAGATACCAATGACGTATTATATATAGACACGTTATCAACCAACATCTCGGCGCTTAAAAACGGCGAAAATACTAGATAACTACTTATACGCGTAAAGAAAGGGAAAGAAAATATGACACGGTACGGCGGGATGCCTGATGCTAGAGGGAGATAAATAAACATCTTCAGTTACGTCGCGCGTATTACGTATACGCCGGCCGCCATTAGACGCAGCGTCGTACAAAATAAAATAAAATAATGTAGTTTTGTAAACTTACGCGTGAAATGACACATTTTTGTCTTTAACTTTTGGGGTATAATTTGTTCATCCTCTGAAAACACACGACGGCATGTTTTCTTTATGTTTTCCACAGGTTTTCACACACGATATAAATTAAAAACAAACATAGCGTCGCGCGACAGGTTGGTGCGTGACTGAGCGCAATGTGGCCAATTGGCTTCATTTCATATTGCCATTTTAGAGTGTGTATCTATAGTTTTATACATCATTGGTAGATACGGCAAATTTGTTACGGAGCGTTTTACGACTGAACAAAGTGTTGTAATTAAGTATTAAAACATTCTACTCATCCCAATCATGTATTGCGGAAATACTAAGAAAATTGCGGCCAATTTTTGGCAGAAATCACTTACCTTCGCGGCTAACAATAACTCGTTTAGTGATTAAATTTAAGCAGCATGGCATTGTATCAGATAAAGCAGTTTTCTTACATCAAGTGAATCAGTTGGGCTTAGGAAACATGTGATTCCACAAGACGGGGCCACATGTCATACGGCACGAGCCATAATCGAGACATTGAAAAGAACGTTTCAGGGTCGATTAATTTCTAAAAAAAATGAGTGAAAATGTCATGAAAAACGCAGTGAAAAGGGTTCACACCTGCCATGCTGCTAGAGGTGGACATTTGTCTGAGATTATTTTCCATACTGAATTGCCAGCCCTAAATACTATACGTATCTAAAGAAAAATAATTAATAATTTTTATATTTAACAGGATACAATTTAAAAAATAAAGTGTATACCTCTTATTTGCCCACCCTGTATGTCAAAGGTTTAACACCACACAAATGGAGCAGTGGTGAACCGACGACCGACTTACTAGTTGTAAGTCGTGGGTGCGAACCCAGGCAGGCGCTTTACATTGTGTAAATAATTTAATTACCACTGCTGTCAAAACGGTGAAGGAAAACATTGTGAGGAAACCGGCATGTCGTAGAACCAAAAATTCGAAGACATCTGACATCTACCAACCCGCACTGGGCCCGCGTGGTGAATTATTAGCCCGCTCCATTTCGTGGGAACATAGGCAGAAGAATTAATTAACATTTGAAGAATACACTAGAATCAAGAATACACCAGATTATATCGATGTCACCGTGTATCTGCCGTGATTGTGTAGATTTGGCGCCGCCGAGGCCGAACCAGAAAGAGATGGCGAGACTATATGGACGCGCACCGCGAGGGCTGGTTAGACGTGGCGCGTGAAAAGAGTTCCTGGAAGGATTTGGGGGAGGGATATCTTGTAGGCACTCGAGCATAAAGTTGAATTATGTTTGAAATTTTGGTACTTATTTGTAGGACGAGGTTTGTCATCTGAGAAAATATAAAAACAGATTTGTTTTTACATTATATAAATAAAAAATAAAAATATCTTAGTAATTAGTAAGTTACTAAGCACATCACTAAAATCATGGAACAACACTAATTGTGTAATATTTAGTATCACTCGGCTATTTACCGTTAAGAACCCTGACAGCGCTACAATTCACTAGATAATTATATCTGCAAATTTCAGTGTTCAGTTCGTAATTAAATAGCATACAAAAAAAATATCATACTGCCTCTCATTATTATTGCGCGTGTCAGTGTTCAGAATTGTTGATTTTGCGTGATTTGTGCATATTGTGTTCGTTCGTGGATACATGAGCCGGAAAATGAAAATAGTGGATAGGATTGAGTTAAGCTTTTACAATAAAAAATCCGGATCAGAATTGTATCAACAAACAATCGAGATTTTTTTTTCACAAATATTAGACTGAATTCTAATCAACCTACATTTTTCTTGCATCATCATTCTCCTGCCCTTATCCCAATTTATTTGGGGCAACATGTCTTTTTCTTCCATACTCCTCTTTATTATTATCTTTATTATTATCTCCTCTTCCTCCTCCTCCTCCTCCGTCCTCTTATACTATATTAGCCGCCATCTCGACAGTCGACCTTTCTAACCACATCATCATTCACACAGTCCATCCATCGTTTCTTTGGTCGTCCCCTACTCTTATAGCCATCGACATTCATACTCAAAACTTTCCTCGCGACATTTTCCTCATTCCTCCGTAACATATGCCCTTACCATGACAACCGGTTTCCACACAACTTTTCAGTTACCGGTGCCACTTTTAAACTTCCTCTTATACAGTGTGGCGATTAGATTATCACATGAATTGAAACCACGTATTCTACATAACGTATATTAAATATACCTACACAATTAAAAGAATTAATAACAATAAATATTTTAGTCGTGGGACCGTTTTTTCGTTTCAGTATTTACCTAACAACATTAAACTTAATTTGAAACATAAAGTTTGTGTTGAATTCTTGATACCATTGCCTCACGCGTGTCTAGTGACTTATTATCAAGGATGGTTTATTTCATGACAATTTTTACGCTAAATTATTTTATTTGTTTTTTTTCTATTTTTAGTAAAATTTAAATTTTATTATTTTAACAGATTTTTAACAACTTGTTATGACCGCGGTATTATTTAATGTGATAACCTAATCGCCACTCTGTATACTCATTTCTTATTCTATCCATTCGTGTAACACCACACATCCCTCTCAGCATTCTCATCTCAGCTGCATGCAATTGCCTTTCATTCATCCCTTTTGTGGCCCAACATTCTGATCCATACAAGACAGCAGATCTAACCATGATTTATTAAAATGGCTTCCTTTTGCTTACAAAGTAAGAGATAACTGTCACAGGGATAATTAGGTACAGACCTACCGTTGGAATTTGTAACTTTAAATCGAAAAAGTGGGGCTTTCAATCTATTAGGAACATAGGTACATATTAACATAAATACATGTATAACATACATATTTCATTTGATGTTGCGCAACATAAAACATTTGGTTATTTTAGTATTCAAATGTCCTTCTATTTTCAGTAAATCATATTCGCAGACAGACTATAAAAAAATAAGCTAAATTAATACCAGTTTTATTCGAATAAGTACGAAAATAAAACCAGTTGCTCATATGTAGAGGTATATAAAATGATAATAATTTGACGATTCTCCCACAATATTACAATGTGTTTAAAAAAAATGTGTATTTAAAGATCCTTATCGTAAACATTGTACTTGTAGAATATTCCTTACATTTTATCGCTAGCTTTAACTGGAAGAATGATGTTTTAATGAAGTCATTTAGTTTTTCTTTTATTATTCAAATAATTTATTCAATGCCCTTTAAATATACTGCCAAAGTAAGCCGTGGTGGAGCTAAAATAATTATGTAGATATTTAAAGCTGCTCGTTAATTATATTTATACCGCGTCTGCGGAATATTGAAAACTGTTAATTGACACCACCAAAGCTACAAATTAAAAGTTGAAAAGTTAAATTAAGCCCATCTCAAAAGTAGTTACTTGCGCAGCGAAAAATCTGAAATAATTTTAGTCAATGCCGATTTATACTTGCGGGTAGCAAGGGGCAGCTCGCCGTCAGGTGTTCCACGCACGCCTCAAAGAGATGTCAGCATGAACTGACGGGGTCCGCCAGGGCCGCGGGTTGTTCGAAAGAGATACCGTGGCCCCTGGCATACGCAACTGAAGGAACACGGGTGGGTTTTAGTCAGTAAAAGTCTGACACGCCTCCCGCTCCGCCCGAGCGGGAGAAGTCGTATGACGATTTCCCATCCAAAAAAAAAAGGTAGTTGCCCATCTCAAAAGATAGTTACTTGCGCAGCGAAAAGTCTGAAATAATATTAGTCAATGCCAATTTATGCTAAAAAAAACAGGAAAAAAAATATCTATAACTAGCACAGTTTTTTAGAAAACAACCTGCGTAAGTAATTCAAAATCTGTGCAAAAAACGTATGAGAAGTTTTAGATTTTCGTAGCCTACAGAAAGAATCACTTTGATGCAACTTATTTTACTAGAGTCGTGTCGCGTTGTGGTGTCGCGCCGGTCTGTGGGAGGTTTAATGTAGAGTCTATTAAGTTCTCAACTTATTTTTTTCTTTTTTTTTTAATTGTATGAAGGTACCAACACCCTCGAAACTGTATCTAAACTCTAGCAACGAATAGGTACATGTTCAAAGTCAAAATTTACAAGAAAATGGCATGGATTCTAGGCCCCCCTCCAAAAGATGAGAAGCAAGGGCAAGAAGAATCCTTCATAGTTTATGCTATATTATGTTCTATTCTTATACCAGTCAATAAATTCTGTCCTTCAAAAACGGAATAACAATAAGTTACTCGTAGCAACAAGTCATTTGAATACAATGTACTAACTGTCATCAACTCCTAGAAAATATATTTCGAAATTAATCGCCAAAAGCTTGCCAAATTACTGTGACTTTTCTACTAAAGTAAGATTTTTAATCCCTTATACTAATCTGACATTTAAGCCTTTTGTGTTGGCGTTTTTTTAGTACAGAAATTTGACATTACACCTGTCAAATTAGTATCTGGGTTTAAAAAACGAACTTTAGACAGTTTCAAATCTTAAAAAAATATATAAACCACATAGTTTTAATTACAAAACACTTTTTATTTACCATCACTGCTTGCATCAAAATAGTTCGCAAAAATCGTACATGAAGCTAACTTGAAAAAAACCGGCCAAGTGCGAGTCGGACTCGCGCACCGAGGGTTTCGTACAATTTAAAATTATTAAAAATATTTTTATTATATGATGTAACTAAAATTTTACGGTTTTCGCAATTTTTCCTCTATCTGTGCTATAAGATGCTGCTTCGTACCAAATTTCAAGATTCTGAGTTCACGGGAAGTACCCTGTAGGTTTTGATTTCCTTGCGAGTGTCGAAAATTTGCGGAAATTTGCGGCATAAACGGCTGTATCTTTTGATTGCGTTGGCTTACAAGTTTGAATCTTCACTGCTCCAAGGGTCAGTAGACCTGAGTATTTGATATAAATTTCGGACGGACAACAAAGTGATCCTATAAGGTTCCCGTATTTTCCTTTCGAGGTACGGAACCCTAAAAAATGAAGAAAAAAAATGAAAAATGAGAGGTTGTTTAAAAAAATATATAGATCAATATCATAATCACGTTTGAATGAGCACTGGTGGTCCAGTGGTATTTGCCCCGAGTTACCGAGATGCAGGTTGTGAGTTCTAAACCAGACAGGCAGTTTACTTTCTGTAATTAATTACATCACCACTGCTCTCAAAATGTTGAAGGAAAAACATCGTGAGGAAAGCGGCATGTCCTAGAACCAAAAATTCAAATACATAAAAGAAAGAAAGAAAGAAAATACATTTATTTGCGGCAAACATGACGCATAAAAAATAGAACAAACACACAAAAAAAAAAGTGGGGGGTAAACATGCGTCACATTCACGCAAAACGGCCATCGCTCAGCATAATGCTAAGACCCTATACGAGACAGAGCCCCAGCGCTGGTTTTCAGCGGCAGCCGGCATTGACGTGATGACGGCAACCAGTGCAACATGTGACATCTACAAACCCGCACTGGGCCCGCGTGGAGGATTATGGCTTACTCCCTCTCACAGAGAGGAGGCCTGTGTCCCAGCCATAGATGAGAAATAATAACAACAGATTAATAATAACTGTTTTTATTTGAAAGAAATATCAAACAAAGATTCAATATCCAATTTGTAAAGAATATCTATTATTTACAAACACAGTTTTTATGATTCTCAGACCAAATAAGGCTAGAGCGTTCCTTTTCATATTTTTTATTGATACTATACTTTAATTTAACCATCTATGTATTCATAATATTTAAGGGGCTTATGGCTAAATAATAACAGCCGCACGGGACGATCGATCAGGTTAAGCTACGCTTACCGCGGTTGGTTCGAGGATGGGTAACCATCTTTACATACCAAGACCCCTCCGTGGCTTGGAAACCACGTTAAGCCGTTGGTTCCTGTAATTCCTGGATTCTTTGACAGTCGTTACGTTAGCCGAAAGTCTGGCAACCAGTCTTACCAAGGGGTATCGTATTATCCAGTAACTGGATTGTGGAGGTTAGATAGGCAGTCGCTTCATGTAAAATACTGGTATTCAGCTGCATCCGGTTAGACTGGAAGCCGACCCCAACATAGTTGGGAAAAGGCTAGGCAGATGATGTGTTTCTAGAAGTAGTTCTAGTTCTTCTGTAAGTAGGTTTGTACAAACACTTTTTCACATCAATCATATTGAACAGACACAGAATCAATATGACCATCGAATTTACGTCAAAACGAATTTGAATAGAGAAAACCAAAATCTGGGTATAATAAAAACACTCGCTCATCTTCGCCTTTCCTATTTATTTTCTTTCTTTTATTAGAATCTCTGCAATCAATCAGCTGTCTCCGATATTTCCGGATGACGACCTACTAAACCCTGGCAGAGTAATCAGACCGTCTGTCTGTATGCGTCATAGTCTCATGGGCCATGGGAGTGTGCTCCATAAAACATGGCTTAGGTAAATCACAAACAAGAACGTAGTAAAAGTCCCGAAGTTCTCACGCACCGTGAGCGAAACGCTATACAGAGTGGCGATTAGGTTATCAGGGCTGATTTTTTAATAGACAAATCATTTTCATATGTAGAATAAAGTTTTTATCTGACCGATTTTGTATGGAAGAACTGTTGAAAATTCAAAATTATACCTCAGATATACTCTATTTTAATTGGCGTCATCATCAATCATGTGAATGACTGCTTCACTGCTTCATATGTGTAAAATACGTAATGTAGAACACGATGTTTCAATTAATATGATAACCGCCACGCTGTATAGTAATTCCATGGTAAAACGTTAGAGAATCTTAGAAAACTTCAGCTTACCTACAGCAACGTATTTCTTACCACAATTTTGTTTTAAAACAGGTAATTTAATGCATTAGATTACACGTCGCTGTCTGAATACAATAGTGGCGTAGTACAGAAAATAAACAAGGACGCGATTTGGAACGAGAATCTATTCGTAACTCAAACCGCTTACCTACATTTTGAGTTGTCCCACTATTGAATTCAGTCAACGAAATAGTTAAGTACCTACTTAGTAATCATTTATTTTGTAAGAGCCCAGCGTAACAATACAGACATTTAAGTAACAAATCATGATAATAAAAACAAAAATTAAACATTTCAATGTCAGCATGAAGTATAATTTGCATTCGCGAAATATTCGCCAAAAATGTAAACAAATATGAGTTTATGGAAAAATAACTTTAATTCCTACACGATAAAGTTCAGTTTACGCTACAACTTCAAACATTTATATAACTTTTTCAATAGTGCTAGTCACTCTAAAATCAACATAATTGCCACTAATATAAAGTTGATATTTGTTTAACTTGAAATAACGTCATTTTGAAACTAATAAAATTTAATTATATCAAAGACAAAGCAGAGGTTATTCGTTTCTTTAATTAATGTAAGTGCTAACAATAAAATCATAAAGCCGTACACCTGTCTACTCAGGTAATTAAAAAGGTGCGATACAAATGGAAGGCTAACTAACAACGGGAACAAAAGGCACCTTTAAAATGACGTCATGAAATTAACACGATTGCATAAATCTTCCTATTGCATGGCGGAACATTTGCACAACCCTGGCACATTTACACATAGGCTATCAAACGTAGGCCATCAAGCCCCACTGTTTGTTTTATCCTAACAAACACCGTCACGTAATAGGAGCCATTAATAAAACTAGGAAATTTTAGAATGACCTGAAAACTATGACAGAGGAAAATGGAAGCCATCAGTAGATGCGATCGAGTTGCGTGTTAGGATTAATTATGCCGTCCAATGCCGACAAACGATCTTGTAGCAATCTGCGCGACCTGCTTATGAGACCACTGAATAAATGAAGTACATAGGTACTTATAAAGTGACATATTTTACGATATGATAGCAAAAGTACCTATAATCATTGCCCTTAGCCGAGTAAAAACAAAACAGTCAGAAGGAATGCTGAATAAAAACGAAGTTATAACGTGGGCAGGCGATGCGATGCGATGCGATGGGGTGGGTCAGAAGAAATTTCACGCGGACGAAATCGCGTGCAAAAGCTAAATTAGATTTAGTTTTTCTCCTTTAATTTTATTTGATTGATTTATTTATTCTTTTCTATTCTAAAATAATATGAATCTTAATTCCCATTGATAAAAGATATTTTATTTTGGAAATACGGGTATTACGAGAGAGAAAGTGGCTAACTTTCTCGGCAGAATCTTAAATGAATCAGAACTAAGGCCCTGAAACTTTTTATTTGTGTTCTGACTGGCAGCAGTTAATTGATTGAAAAATCAAATCAAAAGTAGGTAATTTATTCAAATTAGGCTGAGAATCAGCACTTTTCGAACGTCAAAATTACAAAAGACAGTCCCCCAAAAACGACCGCCCTTCACCACTTCCTCACTCCAATGGAAAGTAATTGTTCAATACTTACCCGATAATATTACTTCAAGTGTCCTTGAGAAAACATGAATAGTAGTTGACAATCTGTAAGAGCAGCTAGATATGTCCATATCTAGCTGCTAGCTCTTACAGATTGTCAACTTTGCAAATAAAAGATATTACCCACGGACCAACGACCCTTTATTTATGTGCCATGTACTGTGTACATCTTTTGTTTCGATCCAAAATCAATAAATAAATACATTGAAAGTAAAAGAACTCGAACGTCATATTACAAAGGAATTCAACTTTCAACCTTATTTTGAAGCAAGTATAAAAAACCAACGTTTATAAATTAAAATCGATAAAAAATTGAGGAGGTAATTGGTTTAAAAGTGACGTTAAAACTGGAACGTTATTAGGGCGTACTACATTTTCTAGTTTTTAGTGATCGTGCATTTATGAAATTCTCGTAAAGTAAAAGCTTCTAAAAAATGCCGCTCCTTCAAGTTCCAAAGCGGCACAATGTTCTGAGGGGCTACTTCGTAACACACTAAAAGTAGCAATGGTTTCCATTTTGACAGGTCAACAACATCCATTGCGTAATTTACGTTGCTGAGCAGATAATTTTTGTCGAGCATTTGAAGCAATGGATTAGCAATATTCTTGCTGAGGTCTGCAGAATATGGCCGACGCCGAGCCAAACAAGACTTACGGACGTGCAAGCCTCGTTACTTGTACCCCGAGAACAACAGACCAGCACACTAGGTCGAGAGCCTTATTCTGCAAAATAAAACACTTCACCTCATTACAGGACTTTGAACCCCTTGTCTTTTCGCTATTTGCAGTTTCCGTAAATGCTTTGAATAACTTTGAGCTTATTTCCGTAGAAAATGTTTCTTGGAAGTTATAACAATATTATATTGAGAATAAATTAGTCTCGTTCAGAAAAACAAACTGTGTTTGTTATGGTTCTTCCGAAGTAATTTCAGTACTATTACTCGTATTATCTATTATAGATGAACGAAGCTTAGAATTAATTGGGTTATTTCGGCGACGGTAAACTTTTATACAAGCGAATTTGGAGTAATCATCAACTGTTTAATATTTTCACGTTGCTTAAAGTTAAGTGACGTTATGTTAAAAATAGTATGGTTAAATAGTCGCTAATCATTACTTAACTTTAAGAAACGTTTATAAATAAACCCCTTTGTTTGTACAGACGCCAGCAGGTCAAGCTACCCGAAACTGTCAAATTTTCCCAATAAATTTTGAACCATAATGCTTTAGCGATAAAGTTGAAAATCTATTAAAGAAATTTGACAGATTGTAGTAGACTTTTATTCAATATACGTAAACTTATTCAATATGAACTAAATATAGCAATTATATTTTTAATAGTTATATGATACTAGGTTCTGCCCGCGAATTCCGTCGCGTGGAAGTCGTCAGACACAATTATACTAAAATAACAACCACATTCTTATAAAACTTCCTTGTATACTTACTACGTTTGTAGTTTTGGTCGCAACAGCCAATATATACAAAAAATCAGGACTGGTGTCGCGGGAGCAAGTGGCGTAGAGCACCCTAATAATTGCTACACTAAAATAATATAACAGTAGATTTTAAACACACGGGATTTCTCACTAACAGGCACCTAGCCATAGATACCTATTTATTTTTATTATAACCAAAGATGACAGAAGAGGCCCAAACTTTACCTATGTTTAGCTGTGTAAATTCTACGAACTATCATATAAAAGTATTATAATATAACAAAATGTAAAAAAGAATATCAATTTATAGTTAGCAATCGAACATAGTTTTGCAAAGCAGTCTTCGAATTAATCTATTTGCTTTGTTGAAAGTTTACTAAAGCAGCCGTTCTTATATTACGTCATGATTTACTGCTTTGATCCATTCATTAGGATACATCTGTAACTTTCTGCTATATTCGTTCCCCATTCAGCCCAGTGAAGTCATGGAATAAGTCGACTGTTGTCAAACACTAGTATATTGTGTTCTCTCATCTCAGTCTCATTTCCTACGAAATGTATGGGAAGTTTTTAGTTATAAATTTTTGACTTTCCTTATAGACAAACCTCAGTTGGTAGACTTTAGGGAATATCTATGAAAAATTTGAAGAAAATCTATCCAGTAGTCTTTGCGTGATGCTGGAACATACATTTACAAGCAGACAAAAATTCAAAAAAATATATTTTCGGCATTAGAATCCAGACTTTCCCGTACTTTAAAAAATGGTCAATGTACAGTTTTGACTTTGCTACGATTTTATTATATCTATAGATACGAGTACCTAAAACCGATTTTCTCAATCCAGTCAATTAGTAAACAAAGAATACATGAAAATATATCCAGCACGATTGGTTGACCTTTTATTCATGTATTTTAGGTTCCACTCCGCTGGATCGATATCTGGCAGAGCCGAAACCTATACATATATCGATATATCGTTTCGTCACCCCAATATTGTTGGTTGGTTTGTATGCATACAAAAATTCAATCAAATATATCGAATAGTTTGTAGTCCATGACACACTATGCTATTACTATTGCCAGTATTTTCATTTACTGTCGTATCGTTGTTTCCACATTGCATAATATTTGAATGATTTATAGATAACTAGTCATGGATGACAACCCACTAAACGTCAATATCGCGTGCTAGGAAATTAAAGTCAATTAAAGAAATTCCTTTGAAAGATATATCGGAAAAAACATCACACACCAAAATAACATATAATTAACTTCCATCAAGTACATTAATTAAATAACAATTATGAACGGAATACTGATTTGGATGTTATCGATATCTTGTTACTACCGCACTTATAAGTTTAGTTTTCTACAAGGTATTTTATTCCAATAAGACTAAAAAAAACGTTGTATTTCTTTTGTACCGTTGTTGGTGCGTCTAACTATGGTTAGAAAGTTTGTATTATGATACAAACTTTCCCCAAAAATAGTACTGTTTACCCAAAATAAATGCCAAAAAATGCTTTGTAGTAGAAAGTTATAACAAAGTCAACAAATCAATTATAATATTATTTTATTGCCTTTATTTGTAACACAAACTCAACTATTTATGAGACTTCGCCAACCAATATAAAATAATGACGCTGCCTGAAAAGCGTAGAGGCCAAGCTTTCGTAGCACTGCTACGGCGTAGCTCGCACTGCTACGAAGGGCCTGCTCGAGCATAAGGACCTAGTCCTTAGTATTTGTTATTATACCTCTGGGTTATAATTATTAGTTTTGATATTGAGCCAACAAGAAACTACGCAAATACTCACATGTAGAATGTTTCTTCTTTGATCTACGGATAGTTTACACATAATATTGTTCAGTTAACTTCAAAATTGGTTTGAACGTTCTAGATCTTCTATATTTAAACAGAGTAATTCAAAGATGTGGATAGATGGGTTAGTACTAAAACTGTCGTGTTTACTGCATATTTTCTAGAAATGCACTCGGTCACTGTCCTCAAAAGAGTTCAAATTTATTTCATTGCGTTGTAACTTGTACGGCTACGGAGTGCAGTTACGTGATCTGAGTTACATGAAACATCGCGATTGATTGAGCAGTTCTTGAGATACTGCTTCATCAATATAATGCACCTGCTCCAAATAAAGTAGTATTTATTGATATTTATACCTAAATGAGTTTTGTTGTTCGAAATGATTTTGTCCTCTAATATGTCGCTCTCCAAAATAATATTAAACGAATTGTTCAGTTTTGATTACTATTTCGTGATATGGGATGGTTATCACGGAAACATGCACTTTATCATCAAAGACGGCCTTCAATGACTTCTGCCAGCTGTGGATGGGAAAAGTTAGATTATTATTTTCTAACTTTTCTCACAAGTGGAGTTGAGGCCAGAAGTCGTCCGCGGCTGCCTTGAGGCGGCTCCTGCCCAATCTAGGGGGTCCAAGCGCCTCCTGCCGGAAGCTCTATGCGGGGGTCGTGCGGTAACTCCGCTGCCGCAAGAAATCACGGTACAGCGGACAGAGCTCCAGTGGGATATCATGGTGACATTGAGAGTGCGATTATCTCAACCCAGTGCTGGACACGCCACAATTGCGGCGATAAGTCTCCTCTTTGAGGAGTGACTGGAGAGGTGCCACGGTGCCCTTACCTTCCGCCTGACACAAGTCCTCACCGGACACGGTTGTTTCTGGAGGTTCCTGTTCAAGATAAGGCGGGAAGACTCCCGGCCACCGTAGGTGCGGGCTTACGGGCGCCGAGCAATGGGTAGCTCACCGCCCGGTAAGGACCAGGCCCGGGTCGACGGCCTGTCTACATTCCTTTCAACTTGGCTAGCTTAGTACGCGCGAACGCACGGTGGCGAACGGCCGTATGCGTTCCTCTCATTTGTATGTCTATACGTAAGTATGAGCTGCTACATCAGCACTAACTGACGGGGTCCGCTAGGGCCGATGCCTGCCAGGGCCGCGGGTTGTACGAAAGAAATACCGTGGCCCATGGTACAGCCAACTATAGGAACATGGTGGGTTTTAGTCAATAAAAGTCTGACACGCCCTCCCGCTCCACCCAGAGCGGGAGAAGTCATCTGATGATTTCCCACCCAAAAAAAAAAGGCCAGAAGTAAACTTCTTATGAAATATTTCGTTAGAAGGATTATAATATCTTATGATTGCAAAATCTATGCAGTTATAGGTATAACTTAACATGTTATTTCAATGTGCAGTTAGTAGATGATTAATTTGTTTTGTTTGAAAAAAAATTATTACTTAATTTTTCTGGTGACACTTTTTTTCTGTGTAACTTAAATTCAATCTAGAATTAATTAATCATGACGATAAACTGTCAAATGAGAATTTGTTTTATTAAAAGCAGTACAACGAATCAATAAAGTTAATCATTTTACGTCAAGATCGCGAGCACCTACCTTAATCAAATTTCTTCTTAATTGTCAGTGTAATCCCGGTAACGGCGTCCTAATAAACTTTTAATGAGTGATTTGATCTTAACATCCCAGTCTTTGAGCAATATTGTTACCGTCAAGCTGTGACATCGCCTTTATCCTGAGAAATAAGATAATGTCACCGCCTTAACTCCTAACAAGAAGGTATTTCCTGAAGGTAGAATATATCACGCATGAGTCACACTTAAACCTTCATGTCTGAACATAGATCCACGTGAGACACAATGGTTTTTTAATTGTGTCTGTAATTACGACATTCAACGGGCTAATGATCCCTATAATAAACTATTGAAAATTGACTCAGCATGAAAAAAAAATTAAAATACTGATAACCACTTCATGCCAGAAAATTATTAGAAAAAAATTATCGTACAGACGTGATGTTTTCTAATGGTAAACGAAGGAAGTTAGTTACCATTACCAAAACGTAGACAAGATTGAATAGGTCAAGTTAATAGATTCTGAAAATGTTTTTGAAGTAGCCTGTCATATGAAAGAAATAGCTGTTGTTTAGTGACCCAAATAATTTATATGAAAGACGAGGTTAATATAGGAGTAGGTGTATGAAGTGTTATAGAATGGAAGTGTAAGTTAAAATTTTGCTAGCGAAAAATATCCTAAAACTGATCCAAGGCGTCGCAAGTCGCCATTCTAAAAGCCATTATGTTTTATAGTCCATAAAATGGATGTAGCTGAAGACAAGGTCCCCTAATATCACGACTTAATGCCGCGCATTTAGTCAACATACTAAATACAACTAGATATACGTTGGAAAATATAATTTACTTTTAGTTTATCTAAAAAATGTTACAGAAAATTTTATTTACGTATTTTTCTTTACTATTGTCATCATCTAACAAACCTTTTCCCAATGTTGGGAAAGCGTGGTTAGCTGCCAATCTTCCCAGATACAGCCGAATACCAGAAATGTTTTGATAGCAGTCTAATAATATCACCTAACTTTATTTCTTATCTTGCAATGCAATATGTTGTAATGCCTTTCATTTTTGTTAAGAACCTTCTCCAGTGCGCATTGGTTTAGTGGTAGATTACAGCCCACTGTTTGTCGAAGACAGGAGGCCTGTGTCCCAGCAGTGGGAACATTATAGGCTGATTATATTATGTGTTAGGTACATGTTTTTTTAGGATCATAATACATATAATAAATGACCTTCAAAAAACAATATACGAATTAAAATTAATACTTTCAGTACAACATACAGATACATCTATGGTATTATAGCTAATTAAGTCGAAAACAACACAGTTGATCGCTGCTTGATTGACTTTTTGTTTACTGTTTTTAATTATAAGATTAATTATGAAGTAATCCCGTTTACTGACCGATTTATCCTCATTTGAAAGGTGATCGAGCTTTTTTGTATGGAGACTGGCCTCGTCTTGGTTCGCTATTTTGATTAAATTGAGTTAAAGCTATCTCTAACTCTATTTGTCCCGGTAATGTGACACTAAGATATCATGTAATATGACATATAGGGGAACATTTAACCATTCAAGACACATCAAAAGTGTATAGGGATCAAGTACATTTTTAACTATAAATAATTATGCAATTAATATTTACCAAATCTAGTCTTCCAGACTGGTTTCTTACTTTAATTCCTATGTTTAAGTTAACAACTTATCCGTATAATTGTAAAAATTAAGAAAAATTGCAATTTTTGCAAATTGTGAGAAATTAATTAAATTAATGACTTCAATGAAATGGCAAAAAGGACAAAAATAATGGGATTTTTTAAAGGTCAATGACCAAAAGTCGTACCAAAAAGTCTCATGCATCAAGATCAAAATATTTTAGTAATTATTTTCATATTTTTTTACGACATTACGCGTCGGGGATTTGATTTTTGAGCAGGGAATTTAATTCAAAGTTAAAAAGTGTTGATATTGTTTTATTCCCTTTACATGACGTTCCATTTCAAACGATATGATTAAAAAAATGAAATTTCCTTGAAATTTGGAAGTGTCATGATCACATAGCTTTCAAAAAACATGTAAAAAAATTATACTTTGCCGATTCTACATTAATTAAAAATAACTAGAATAAAATAGAATAGAATTTTTATTTAAACAATTAGATATCATTTTCTTAGAGCAATAACGGCCGTTCGTGTATGACATGTCAAACAAAATAAAGTATAGGTCTACCGGAATCTCATGGCATAAAAAAAAAATATGATTTTCATATGGCAAAATCAAACTCAATCTTAGATTGTAAAGTGAATGAGGTGTTAAGTTATTAGTATGATTTAAATGATGATAAATTAGTACATAAAGTATTAAACGATTGATTTATTTTTCATGACATGTTTTCCGCGACACATACTTAGGTAATATACTTTTTGTTCACGAACACTAAAGAAATAAATAAATTTGATTCGCGTTTTGGTCCTTCTGCGTTATTTTCACCAATACATGTTGGACATTATGCGT
Source organism: Apamea crenata (assembly GCA_949629185.1). NCBI lineage: Eukaryota > Metazoa > Arthropoda > Insecta > Lepidoptera > Noctuidae > Apamea > Apamea crenata. Next base: position 12,387,379 of record OX451360.1, on the reverse strand, counting down.
CTAAACCATTCAAGACAGCATCCTGCCGTGCGCGCTCACTGCGGACGGAATTTGACTGCGAAAATAGCACATCCAGTCAGAAAAGTGCAAAACATCTAGGTATGTTTTTCGCCGCAGTCGAAATCAGTTTATATGCTATAATACTATTTTTAGTATAGCATGTTGCTATAATAAAAAAATTAAGTGGAATAATTTATAAACACTAAAAGATTAGTTTATTCTCAGACATACTAGTAAGTTTAACAATGTAGAATAGTTTAATATACAACAATAAGTAATGCAAAAACCTTCAATTCTGAGAACTCCGCATTGTAGACTAAGAATGTAGGTATTTACTTATTATGTGCACAAACCCTAGATAATCAGTTATGATGTAGGTAATTGCCAAAGGTATGTAGAATTACATGAAATTATTACAGAAATTACATTTTTGATCGAATAACAAGATGTGTTAATGAAGCGATGGATGCAGACGGACATGTTTGAATGTGGGACATTCTGCAGTGAGTGAGTGAGTGAGTGAGTGAGAGAGGTAAAACATTTTTCAGCTACTCGAATAATTCGATGACAGCAGCTGAAAAATGCATGCTCGTAAAAAAATGCATGCATGTTCCCTATTCTAGCACCGTATTTACTTATCGATAAAGTAATGCCCGGAATTCTTTCAGCGAAGAGTTTTTGTCGGCCTAGTCAATTCTAAAACTTTTAAGTAAACATCTAGCTTAAATTGATTGACAGAATATACAAATTATCTGAGACGAACTCAATTAAAGTTTCAAACCACAAGTAAAGAGAAAGTTATAATTGTAACAAAACCTTAACGGAAAAGCAGTAATAAAATGTCACATAAAGCTAACATATCACTGCCATAACAAAACAAATGATCGAAAAGAATCAATAAAACATGCGAAATGCGTCCTACGCGTTCTCACACAAGACATATCAAGGTTGACTGGAAAATAATCCTCTTGTCACAGTAGATACACCCTACGTAAACACGTAGGGTGTAGTGTACCTAAAAAGACCCATCACATAGCCGTCATCTACGCATATTCTGTACATCAGATAACATTGCACAAAAATAATAACTGGAAAACGACTTTTATTTTTGGAATAAAATTTTGCTGTTTGCGGTAATGCTTTTTTCTTTCTTTCTTTCTTTAATGCGCAATGTAACACACGCAAGCCATTGTGCATGCAATGGTGCAGCGGTCATGGGGGTATTCAAATTTGTGTTATAACACTGGTTTTCGTAAAAAAACGTCAATAAAAGTTGGAATTTTGACCATCAATATCTTCGTAACCAGAAGGTTAACAGTTATGGTCCAGTGCAAAAAAAAAACACAATGACGTGAAGTTCAAGTAACTCTGCTTTGTTAAGTGCCTTTTTACACCCGTTGTACACATAACTTTTCCAAGAGATAAAAGCCAAAAAATCAATCCATTTCAGAAACTACAACATTGACCACTTTAATTTTCTCTCCAGTTTCGCAATCAATTTTTGTTACGGGTTGTGTCAGCACACGCATAGAGCAACACGGATTAGCCCCGACTCTAAGCGTCAAAATAACTCTTTTGTCGTTTCAAATGCCGGAATGTTATTGATTTCAAATCCTATCCGAAACCGATCAAAAATATTATTTCTCGGTGCATTATATTCTTCTAAAATACGATAAAATTTGGAAGCATTTGAAAAGCAAAGTTACTCATTCGATTCATTTTCAAATATCTTTATATACCTCCAGAACAATTAACAAAATTCACTTATCCTCAGCAACATTAACTCTTATTATTTGGTTCCTTTATGAGGCCAGGCCAGCGAATCGGCTTCCAAAGCATATGAGAGTTAACTGTTAATGACATACAATTATGTTGAAAAGTTCTAAATAATCCTGAAGTGAGACCCAAATATATCGGCCTAGCTAATAACACAACCAACTGCGCAATCACTTATTTATAGAACAGGTACTGTATATTGCTACGTGTTAACACACTAGACCACTGTATGGCTCAATAAAAGGATTGCTTTCCAGATAGAACCATTTTTAGTACCAATACCCGTTGGGCTAAGGCTAGAGGTTGAAGAGGCTTGTGGCTAAGTAATAACAGCTGCGTGGGTCGATGGATCAGGTTTCAGCAGGATCGAGCAGGATCTGGTTGCCGCGGCTGGTCCGTGGACGGTTGACCATGTTTGCATATCAAGACGAGGGGTCGTGCCCCGAAAGCGAGGGGTCATGGACGTTAAGCCGTTGTTCCTGGCTGACATTCGTAGCTCTCTGGGTGGCAGTTGTTACGGGTCGTCAGAAGCCCAAAAGTCTGACAACCAGCCGAGGGCCGAGGGCGAGCCAAGGGGTATCGTGTTACCCAGTAACTGGGTTGTGGAGGTCAGAGTAGCCCTGGATAGAGCGAAGTGGAAGGAGAGCCTTTGTTCTGCAGTATGAAAATTCAATATAATAAATAAAATGGGCTTCTATTATTTTTTATTTTTAAATGTTATTCTTTATACAAATATTCAAAAATATATTTTTTAAGTATTTAAATAAAACAAAGGAGATAATAGATAATAAAAGTTCATTAGGAAAAATTTAGGTATAACCTATCAAAACACACGAACATAGCTGCAAAAGTAAATAAAATACTGTGGCCGGCAATCAACGCCCCACACAAAATATATGGAAAACATTTTGCTCCAGACTTTCAATATGTTTAGAGAGTCTTATGATGAATTCAGACTTGCAAAAAAATCACTAAAAGTTGTGTAATGTTAGTTTGTATAATATAGATTGGAAGTGAGGGTGAAAGCGTTTGTTTGTGTGTATCTGTGAGTATGTCTGTATGGATATTAAGATAATGCGATAACAATAGTAAGTACTACTAAACGTACCTATTTGCTTTTCTAACCACTTTATCGTCTGGTCTGTGGGTAGTTAACAAATGATGCGAGAAAAATCTTTGTAGATTTCTTATGAAGGATCCGATTACGTAGGTGACGATGGTAACAGCTTATAACTCGAACAATTTCTTCTAACGTTTTTATACAGTTTTGCTATATTTAGAACTCGATTTAGGCCGGACCATATTAGCGAGAATGAGGACAACCACAGGTGACGTGGCACCTCTTTTTGTGTGCTTATCTTCTATCCTGAGACAGATAGAGAGGGTATTATAAATAACAGGCCCTTAGGAAGCAAATTTACGATCGACGTAAAACCATTAGCAAGTCATTGTTCTTATCTAGGTGAGGTAATAAATTAGAATGAATGTCGAGAGTTTGTATCAAACTCACGGCGATCGTTCTAATCTATAATCGATCGTTATAATCTTTATAAAAATTAGATAAGAGTTACATTGCAATGACTTCATAATGGTTATACACCATTCAAAACGGACTTAAGTTAGCAGCTTAACGGACTAAAGTCACATGGTGGCCCCTATCTTCTTCTGGCCCGCAGGGTTGGACATGTACACCCAGCTTTATAATATTTTTTATTGTATACAACGTGTTTTTTTTATATCCCATGTATATAGATAACTAACTATTTACACTTGGTACTAAATTAAACGACTAACTACACAAATAAATTAATACAAAAACAAAAGGACACTGGCGTCCAAGCACTCGTCCGCATCGCCACGTTGAATGGCAATTCAAATTATTTGACTCTACAATTATTTTTTTTACAACAAAGCCTCAAAGGGATTGCTTCATTCCAATAAAAAAACTGTTTTACGTTATGCATTGATGCAATAAGATTTTATTTCCAATGATTCGTTTTCTGTTTCATAGGACTATCGCTTTCACGTTCGTTACATATTTATTTTGTGTTAAAAAAAAGCAGTTTCGATGTGTTTTTATTATCCTTTTATTATTAGTATGCACAACATGCTAAAGGTATACTCCAGTTTAGTGGCTTAAGAATCTTTAATTCTCAAAAGAAATATATAAAAAAATATTACCGAGCAGAGGATTACGGCAAGCACACTCAGTATCTACTAAAAAAACCTTGTAAAGTAATATGAAATTTAACATGCTCAAAAATAACAAAAGACGATATTATTATTAATTAAACTTAATAAATAAAATTAGTCATCGGTCCACCTTGTCTTGCCTTCCACTCCAGAACCTTTCGGCTCCATCGGCCATCCGTTCTGCGAGCCATGAGCCCTGCCCACTGCCAATAACTTAAGTATGAAAAATCTTCAAAAAAAAAAACTCAAATCTTCGTTATTTGTTACTTAATTTTATACCCTAACAAAGAATTTCTTAAAACCGTAGCATAAGAATTGATAAGTCTAATGATTACCCACTAGATGTATCAATCTTTAAACTGAAGAGCACTTTAAAGATTAGACTCTAATCTTTAAAGAGCCACGAAGCGTTTCATTAGTAAAAGCACGTCCATTGTACTGTCTCGGCAGTCTGTCCCGCTTCCTACTCTGTCACACCCTATTGCTGTCATATAACGTGACTTGGAAGCCTCTTCCAGGCTATGTGAGATTTTGATGTCACAAGGGAAAATTGACACTGACATAGATTCAGAGGCCATAGAACGAACCGTAGATAACGTAAATTCGAACGATTTTTGAATCGAAAATTTTAATACAACTATAGACATTAGACACTATAGACATTTTGTTTGAATTTTTTCGACAAGTAAGTGTCACCCATATACACAATAAATTCCTAAAACAAAGTAATACTACGAAATGAATATTTTCAATGTTTAAATGGAATTTACATTATGTTTACTCCATGCATTCGTGGTAAGACCACAGATGACCTCAACCTGAGGTCGGTTATTGGAAGCCCGAGGGATGTGACATTATCCAGACATATTTCAATTCTCAGTACTACACATCACGTTCAGTGAGATAAATAGCAGAAATATAATTTATAATATTGGAAGGAATACCTAGCAGTCTGAACAATTTGGTTTATCTAACAAAATACATATATTTACTTTTGCCTCGAAATAATCAGTTGAATTCTCGTTCAGATCAACTGGAATTGCTATTCAACCGAGGTGCGACCTTGCCCTACTAAACATAAAGACGACTATAAACAATTGGAAAGAGAGGCGTGGGTTAAATAACTATAAGTTATTGCAGAACAACAAAATAGCGAATTCATAAACAACGAAGAATCGGTAAACAAGGGGCGCTCTACAACCAAAATTGGTCTATTCAAGTGTCATTCAGGGTGTTGTGTCTGGTGGTTTTCATATATTTTATTTTAGTTCGTCGGACCGTCTAGCTGGGGCATGCTTGCTTGCTTGCCTAAATGTGGTTTCTACTCCAGGACTCGTATACTCCACAGGCCATCGGTCCTTCGACAAATATGGCCAGCCCACTGCCACTTCAGTTTACTTACTCTGCAAGCTATGCCGTTTACTCCGGTTCTTTTCCGGATAATTTCATTTCTGATTTTATCCTTCAAAGAAACTCCGAGCATAGTCCGCTCCATAGCACGCTGAGCGACCTTGAATTTATGGACCAGCTCGACTCTAAGTGTCCACGTTTCGGCACCGAATATGTCAGGACGCACTAGTTTAAAACTTCGACAAATCCCATAATAGGTGACGAGAAGACTTGATGAATTTTCGAAGGAAGGGTTTTTTCCAAGTTTGGTCTATACATTTTTTAGGGTTCCGGTCTTAGAAGGAAAACGGACCCTTTATAAGATCACTTTCTTGTTTTAATCTATTTTAAACGCTGAAAACGCACAAAGTCCTCAAAAGTTTTTCCAACAAACTACATGAGTATGTTTGAAGCTATTCAAGCAGGTGTTATTGTTATACAGTGTGAGTCTTCATAATGTGCACATATCGAAATGATGAAATCTATACTTAATTTTATCGACGGGAAAAATATAAAAAAAAAAGTATTTTTTTATTTTTTTTATGAAATTTTTAAAAATTTTGATTTTTTTCCACAATTTTCATTTTATGAGAACGCCTAATTACTTCCGATCATTATGAAGTTTGTTTCATCGCGATAGATCGTTCAGTTTAGAAGTTATACAGTTTTGTTCACACTGGGATCACAGTAGCGAACAAAATTTTTAAAAATTTCATGAGAATATTAAAAAAATACTTAGATTTTTTTATATGTTTCCCGTCGATAAAATTAAGCATAGATTTAATCATTTCGATATGTGCACATTATGAAGACTCACACTGTATTTGAGTTCTTTCTCTGCGTCATGTTTACCGCAAATAAACGCAATTTCTTTCTTTGTTTGGGTTACAAATAGGTACGGTTGTAGTTGTAGGTATTACAAACTACAAGTCTTCAAGTAAAAGTTTACTGAAAGCTCGTACGTCTCTCGACGGCCATCTGTGCTGACTGTGCTTGGCAGAGCTAAGTGAAACGGAGAAGGCCATTCGCAGCTACTTGCACTGTAATGTACAAATATAAAATGACGACACGGTTGGCGCAGTGGCTGAGCGATCAACTGCTGCGCGGAACAAATATTTGTATTGCCTACAGGTAGTTGGTCCGGGTCTGGCTGTTTGTGTATGTGAGTTTAAATGTTTGTGAAGGCACCCACGATACAGGAGTAATTCCTAGTGCGGGGCAACTTTGGTGGTTTTAAAAAAAAAATGTGCAAGTTCAGAGTATTATAATTATGTGACTGTACAAATATAGGGTTGATTATAATTGTAATACTGTACATGTGTGCCTAATTGTTCAACTAATATAGTTGTAATATTAACTAATAAAAGGATTTTTTGAGATTCCGTACGTCGCGAAAAAACTTACCATTACTTATCTCCGAAAAAACGAAGTCTAAACTTTTTAAAAAAATACAAAAAAGACTTCTAGATTACAGGAAAACCTATAAGAAGTCTATGGTCTTAAAATACCACGGTAAATCTCTCAACATAGCGTACCTTACTAAGGTAAGGTACGCCTATGCAAGTACGCTACGTTGAGACGTAGCGTACTTACATACGCAACTTACATACATTTGCAGTTGGGGTGTATGGGAGAACATGTTTTTCAACTACAATGTTAAGTTTGTTCTTAAGATAAATTCATGCAAACTGCGGAACTCTTCATAATTTTGCGTGGTCCGACACGGACTTGGCCGTTTTTTTTTTATTATTACGTACAATTAAAAGATATCTTTATTCTTACTGAATTAGAAACCAGGAAAAACTATTAACAAATATGATGATGATTAGTTTTACAAAAGTCGACGTTTGGGCCTGTTTTATTTATTTATTTTATTATATTCGGGAAACTTCCAGCTAACTTACATATTTGTATGTTTAGAGCTCTTAGGTAAACGATAAGTGATTGAAGGCCATTACAAGTTATAGTCATGTGTATGTTGTTGTGTTAGCTATATAATAGTGTCTATCAAAACAAGCTTAGGTATATCAGACGAGCAGGTACGCATTTTCCTTTCAAAATCTTTACCGACTTCGGTACTAGGATAAAGAACAGTTTGTTTTTTTACTAAAGTTGACTAATTTAAGGCCTTCTTCCCCATCAAAGGTTACTATTAAAGGTCAAATTCTTCCCCATTAAAGGTCAAATTACACTTCAATTAAGGGTCGTTAGTTCTGTCATCTTATTCGAGTAAAATTAATTCATTTTGTATGATAATCTGATCAGCGGGAAATCGCTCTTACAGAGTCAACAACCCGTTGACTTTATTATTTCATGATCAGTATTTCACAATAATGGACTGACTAAAAACATGTTGACAATTTCCTTGTGATCAAGTGTGAATCAAGTGACATATTTTTACATTTAGGTATTCCGGATTCCAAATTCTATCCCCACTGTTGAGAGCAAACAAAAGTCGTTTTGTATTGTGAAATCGACTTCTAAATAATATTTTTACCGGTATCGTTAAACGGAAATGCAAAGATGCAGAAACATTTTAATGTTGGATATGCAAAAGGTATAGGAAGCCGGAACAGTTTTCAATCTTATGTTAAAACAAAAACAGGATTTAAAGAGGGATAAAGGGGATAATCAGTCTATAATGTTCCCACTGCTGGGACACAGGCCTCCTCTCTGCGAGAAGGAGTGGGCCGTCATCCACCACGCGAGTCCAGTGTGGATTGGTGGATATCACATGTCTTTGAACTTTTGATTTTAGGACAAGCCGGTTTCCTCACGATGTTTCCTTCACCATTTTGAGAGTTTTGGTGATGAAATAATGAACGTGTAAATTCAACGTGACTCGATTTAAGTTATTGGGTTGTATAATCACTGTATCCAGCACGGTGTTAAAAACTTTAGTTACATAATAGGTATGTTAGTAGCAGGTACCTTAGCTATGTAGTCATATTATAATTATTTGTGGGTTGGTAGCAGAGCTGATGCCCAGAGCCTACCGTGCGTGTTTAGCTACTCGTAGCTACACGACAAGGTTCTATCGTCCAATATATTTGCAGAGTCACCTACTTTGAAAATATTACCCTTATACATACGCCCTGCATTAAGAAATATAAATAGGAATTTTTACGTTTAAGTCGCAGCCAACTACCTTAATTAGCTTTTCAGTTAACTGTTCGTTTACTGCAAGCCTGCAAAAGTCGACCTTATGTATTGACATAAGGTCAACTCAGACAACGTTTACACTACCTCCGTATTTATAATAAAGCTCTATATCCTATTTTTTTCACACCATTAGCGGAAGGCACAATAAACGTCAAGCTAGGCAGTAAACAAAACAAAAACGATTTTAAATGCAGATGCTGAAACTACTGTGAAAGTTATTTTCACACATTCTCTTCATGTAGGGTATACCTATGTCTTCGTTATCGCAAACAATGTTTAGTGTGTAAGGTGTAGTGTGTGTTACAAACCAATTAGCCGAACATAATTTGAACTTTAACTTCGGTATTATGTTTGTGGATGTAAATACAGAGATCAAAAAGTCTTTCTAGTGTTGCCTTTTTTTTTACTTTATTTTTAGAAGAAAAGAAATAAAAAAAAAGGCGTTACTACGCGTTGTTACGTTACTAGAAATGTTTTTGACAAATCAAAAGCATTTCAAGTAACGTACGTAGGTTGCCAGAATTCACATAAATGCTTTCACTGTTTAATAGTTATCAGATCTCATTAGATCTGATAACGTTTAGAGCCAAGCCCCTAACTCTAAAAACCTTTCAACGTGGTCAATATCTATGGCTTCGCCGTTTCGCGGCCATCACACAGACACTCCTATGGACTATCACGATATCTATGGGGCTTATGGTAAGAAATTAAGCCACTAGTCTTTATACATGTTGTGTCATGCAATAGGTCAGATGGTCAGATAGACAAGCTGGAAAATATTGGTATGCAGTTGCTGTGACTAGTCAATTTAATGGCTGGCCACACAAAGCTAGCTTTGGGAACTTGAAAAATTGCTCTAATTGTGTAGTGGCGTTGGCCTTTGTATCGTGCGTGACCAGAGAGAGATTTTCAAATACACTGTTTTTATAACTTTCGTGTTATTGGATTTTACCATCTGGTATTTCTCAGCCTGGAGCCAGAAGGCTGCATTTGTACCCGGTTCATGGCAATAGGCTCACCTCCTATTACAGGGGACTCAAACATAACTGGCGAAATGTGGGTGTACTATAGGTACACCTCTGCCTTACCCTTCGGGGAATACAGGCGTGATGTTATATTTATGAATTTATTTTTACTAACCACGTACAATAAAAAACCCCCGACATAAACAAAAATCTCTAAAATGCAAAAAATTATATGTATGGGCTTTAAGTTTCATATAAGTTAGGTAGGTAATAAATTTTAATCCAAACGTCGGCGTCGTCGCGTCGGGGGACGGCTAGTGAAAATAGGAAGTTAACAGTAGCTATCCTTTCTGCAATAGCAGGCATTAATTCCTGCTGGGTACAAGCCTCTTGTCAAGTCTGTTTGGCGTTTCCATTAGCCGTCCCGTCCACGTTTTGGCGCAGAAAGTCAAGTTAACCCAGCGCCAATGATGCTGGGTCATATTGACCCGAGCCGACTTAAATCTGTCATTACTCTTTTTTACGCCGACCGCGCAATTTTAGCGTTTGTGTAGCTGGAGATACGACTTCCTTCTAACCGAACCGCAGGTATGCTAAGTGCAACGCCGCATAGACAGCGAGATATACGTGCATCAACTCAAAACGGGTAAATCAGCGTCATCGCTGGCGTAGTATTTTGGTGACATACTTTTATTAGGTCATTTAGTATTTGTTGTCAATTCACCTTGTTCTTTTTAAGTTTTTGTTAAATATGGCTCCGATAGACCACCCTGAGAGAATATTTGCGGTGTTAGAAAAGTTGGGGTCTGACGAAGAAGGGTCAAATGCTGCTTCGACAGTTGCGTGAAAGAATCGCAGGTTTTGCGAGTGACCCCATCTAGGAACCTTCGGGGGACCTCCCCCGAAGGTTCCAGGAACTCACAGAAGATATGACCGTCTCAAAGGGATAGAAAGACATCTAATACTTGTAATGCATGCCAGATTTACATGTGCCCAGATCATTAGATTCCGTACTGCAATAATAGCAGTAGTTCTATGTCTCTGAATGAGGAAGTTGAAGACTGATTTGTTACTATTATTAAGTTTGTTTGTTCTCTAATTTGTTATGTACGATTATTAATTAATATTATTATTTAGAATAATTTAACAAAAATTTTAAAAATATTAATGTTATGTTTTCAGAGTTGATTTTGCATGCGCTATTAAGAAAGCTAGTAAAAGTTTGAATAATAAAATATTTGGATTTATTCCTTTTTTACTTCACATGCAAAAAACTCTTGATTATATTAATAAATAATTATTAAAATTTAGACCACTTCTTAAATTTCATGACAATTACTCGATAAAATCTGGGTCTTGATGACCCGGTGTCATCGTCGGCGTAATTATGTTCACGTCTAGTGTTTCCGTCGGGGGTTAAAAAGGGATGTAAGGGTCAAGGTATTTCTGTCATTTTCCCCGTTATTTCTGAAACGTTTATGAGGCTCTCAGCAAACAACGAGAAGGGAGAACGCCAGCAATTTTCAAGAACACGTGATGCAAAAATCAAACCCCTTTTGTATACGTCCAAACGACAGACACTATTGTGTGCAAGCATAATGCAGTGCGCTACCATACACTATACTTACTAATATTATATTCCATCTCCTTATATTTTCATTATCTTCGTAGTAAGTAATTGCATATAAGTATGGCTTATAATGACAGCAGCAGCACGCGATGCATCCTGCCGCGGAATGATACCCCTGTTTGATTAATTTACGGCGTCAGTCAGCCATCAGTAATAGAAAGATAGAATACTAACACCCAATTTCTGATCTTCTTTCATCCCGGTGTTTGAATCAGCGCATAAAGTAAAGCGCTTCAGCCGTCCTGACGGCTGCGGCGCTTTACTTTGTGATGAAACCGGCATGACGAGACCTAGAACCAGTTGCAGGTAGGTTCGAATCCTGGGTTCGAACCTACCTGCAACTCGTAAGACTCGTAATTACGACTGGACCACCACTGCTCTCTGAAAGGTTTAACCACATAAAACCTTTCTTTTTTTTACTTCGGTTGTGTGGAATAACAACAACCAATAAAATCTTTCGACATGAGTTCGAGCGTCTGTTAGCAGATTTTCTCCTAATTAGCTAGTCAAAAACCGAATGTCTGTCAGTCTTCTACACAATAAAATTACATTATGGAACTTTGAAAGTTACTGAGGGTATAACAATGGACCGTCTCACCGCTGAAAGAGACCTCTATATCAGTAATAACAGCACCAATTATCACAGCAAAAGACATAACAATATCATAGACCTTCGACTACAAGAATACGAGAGAAAGATATCCTATTAAGGACCTAATAGGCTTCCAACCAACCTAGATATAAACCCCAGTACATACTAACTTAAACTCTCTATTACTGTCGTAACCATAGCTACAAAATCGCCAATGTTATTTGACCCCCCTACCTACATACTCATGAATACATACATGTGTGGAATATAACCCGTTACGAGGTCATCGTCTTTCTCAGATTAACGTTAAACCTATTACCCTACGTCTTGAATTCGCCTAATTCACATAATCTTTATTACAGAACGTTATGGTGGTTACCTAACCACCGCTGAGTAAAGGTCGCAACATGATTAAGCAGTTACACGTGTGAAAAGTGTTAGCCCATGTACGCTGGGAAAAATATCGCGGCGGGATTTTAACCCGCACTGGATTTTCAACTCTCGGTGTTGAGCCGAGCATTGAGAATCCAACAGAGCGCATCCCAGCGCGTCAAAAAACACACAGTTGGATTTACAACTCTCGGCGCTAAGCAGTGCGTTGAAAATCTATTAGGCGTAAAAACGCCGCGGGGAAAACGCGCCCGTGCGGACCTAGGCGTATATATATTCACGCCTTGGATATCACTAAAATATAATTATATTTCGATCTTGTAAAGGCAAATAGATTCAAACTAAAACCTATTTTGTTGAATCGAACCTATGCGATTACATGCGATCGCGAACAGTGATTAATTGCGCGAATGATTGTATTGTAACATTACCATTCGTTTATTTTATTACACTTATCATGTCGAACTGCAAACGTAAGCAATCTCACATATGCATTCACGTGGTAAAATTACACAGTGCCGTGGTTTTCTGCACTTAAAGAAGTCACATAATAGCTGACTTTGGCTTTTCATAGCGGGCTAAGTCGGCAAATAAACTCGAGATTCAAGACAATATAACTTTTATTTTGTGCAGACAAATAAATGTTTTTGTTGGTAATTAAGAGCGGGGTTTTGTCTGGGATTTAGTTAGCAAAGTGATGTCGTGATGGCCTCTCATGCCTAACATTCAATTCATATGATCTTTCTATCCAAGATATTATTGACATCGGTCAGTAATATCCAATATATTATTGACATCGGTACCATATGTATGTCGGATACCGTATCCGTTCACCGATGTGAATGAAAACATCTCAAAAATCTGTATCTCAGTCTGAAATCACCAAACCGTCTGAGAAGAGGCTTTTGCTCTGCAGTGGAACAATATTAGGCTAGTATTTTTTAGCTAACGCTGGCCTTCGGATTCATCGGCCACCAATCGATTGGGAGTAAGGTATAAGTCCAAGGTTAGAATGCCATCTTTAATGAGATATTTTTTATTTATTTAAGACATTTAACGTTATTACAGATGTATAAATATTTATAGTTCTCTTCACCGTATCCGGCGACAGTGACAGACTAATTTTCAACATTTCGTGAGCTCTTTGATGACTTGAAAAATCATATTTGATCTTGAAAATTCCGTCACAGATGTAAAAAGTATGTTACCTACCTAAGTTTGCAATTGAATTGAAACATTTATTTCAGAAAGTAATAAATCTTCAAGATTTTTAGAGTTTACGTAGTTTGCCTTCTGAGATTAAGGGCCTGTAATCTAAGGCATAAGTAGGTGGTTTACAAGGAGCCGGGTTATTTAGAAATTTTCAAGTCACATTAAAGTCTTAATGAGCCTGCTTATTTAAGCACGGATATCAAATTCAAAACATTACATCATCCGTAAGACATTCAAGTGCCTGACGCCTAAGACATTTGTCAAGTGGTTTAAGACCTCTCTTGGAATATGCTAATGTCATCTGGGACCCAAATTAAAAAAAAAAACATCACTCAGCTTTATAATGTATTTTTTGCTTCAAAGAAGGACTATAACGGACCATGCGTAATCTACGAGTACCTCACGAAAAATCGCCTCAATGACCTTGGTCTTATCACACTGGAACAGCGCAGATAAAGAAGTGGGCTCATTGAGGCGTACAAAATTACTTATGGATTATGGAACATCACCAAACGCCCAGCCTTCAAGACCTTTAGACACTGAATGCCAACAAACATATGGGTGGACATTTCCTAAAACTATGGGAAAATTATTCAAAGCAGATACCTTTGAAGCAATTCTTGCCTAACAGAGTTGTAACAGCATGAAATAGGTTCCCCGAAAATGGTATGACGGCGGCTCCCACAATGAACTGCTTCAAGAACCGACTGGGCAAATTAAATTTCTCCAAGCTATTTGAGATATACATCAGCTGCTGAGACACACAAGTCTCACCAAATAATAATAACACATAGACATAGAGTGCACTTGCAGAATGCGAACTGGGTTAATGGGCGGTTGGTGCCTCATTCCATTTAAAATTGTCTAAGCGGCCTCTGCTAGTTGGCCACGGCCTCTCGTACGCCTTCCAAAGGACCGGGACCCAAGAGGCCCGAGATATGACGCAGTCATTTTAAAAATAATTATACCACTAATTACACCAGGCAATAAACACGTAAACTGTCTCATTTCTCAGATCGTCAACATAAAAAGCGACTATTTGAGAGTTACATAAATCAAGGACAAGTAAAAATCATCCTACTTAATAATCCTACTAATATGTATTATAAACGCGAAAGTTTGTTATATAGTTTGTATGGCCAGCTATGTACCTACGCCAAAAATAATTGATCAATTTTAATAAAGGAGAGTCAGACGCCAAAATAGACTTAGCTTTATTTGTTATTACTATATAATGCAAATAAAGTCATGAAAGCTATTACCCACTGCTGTCATTGCAGCCATTTTAAAATATGGGTACCTAATTATCTATCCAAATATTTGCGTTAATATAATAATTATATACGTTTGGGGAATGCTACGTGTTGATATAGAAAACTCCTTGTTTTCCTCAAGTAGACACAAAAACAACAACAAATTAATGTGATGTAAATAACAGGTTTTTTTATGTAATTGTTTTATTTTTCTTTTTTTTTTTACTAACGTTTTATTATGGACCCATGTCTGAAATAAAAATATTTTATTTTATTTAACGGCGCTTCGAGAGTGTCAAGAAACGTTAAGAATGACAGCGGACATTTTGACAACCGCGGGTTGACGTTTCTTCACTCTGACGCAACTCCTGGCTCTTTTGCTCATGGCCGGCCGTTGGATGGATCAGGGATCCGTTTGCATCGCGCCCAAGCAAAACGTGTTCGGTGGAGCGTCGTTGTACCTGTTCCAATTGATTAGAAAGTGTTGTGATTCTGTTTGTTAAAATAATAATCGTGCATCGTTGTTCATCTTGGTTTTAATTCTCCTCGCCCGCCTACCCACGATAGCTCGGCAGCCGCGATGGACCCAGAATTGACTGATAATGGCCATGGGCCGTTATATTTATTTTTTATTTTAAAGACACCTATTCTCTTCAACGTTTCAAGGACCAAACGCAGTGGCTGCTGGAACTGAAACTTTATAAAAGATGGCCCGCGCTATTACTTCGTTTTTGCTTTGCGTTCTTTCTCTTTTGCTTTTTGCTCGGCTCCTAAAAGCCCTAGCGTGATGTTAAATAGCTTTAGCCTTATTCAAGAATTTGACTATCAAATGAATAAATATTTTATCAAATCCGACTGGTAGTTTAAGGCGCGGCAGCCGGCCAGTGTCGCTCCCCTTTGCCCGCCTTGCGCGTGAATTGAACCAACCCGAACGTTTGGTTAATTCCGAACCTGACCTGAAATAGGATTTCGGGTCAGATTCGAAATTTATTTTTCCTTTCTTTCTATTTTTTTTTCCGTTCGGTATTTCAAGTTCTTAACCCAACCCGGTCGCGAGTTGGGTTAGGAACTTGAAAAAAATTATAATATTTGTTCCGAACGTAACCCTCTTCCTAACCTGACCTGATGTATCGTTCCTATCATAAACCGAATTGCGATATAAATAGGTTTTCCTCTTTCTTAGAATAAAAAGTACCTATTTGTCAAATCAGAGTTTAATATTACAGATTAGCGCGTTCAACCAAACAAACTCGTCAGCTTTATGATATTATTAGTTTAGATTATATAGATAGATGAGCGGATAAACAATCGTTTCTGTTTCGTGGGATTTGTTAATAGTTCAAATCCTACCCCATCTAGCGAATTGTATTGTTCTATTTTAGTATAATAAGCTACTTTCAACGCCAGCGTAAGTACGTTCACCCCTAAAGTGTCGCACTTAATCCTGAACACTCAGAGAACTCAACAGAACTTTGCAAAGTTCTTAATTAGCGCTACTGTAGTTCCTCTGGAATGTTCGCGAATTGCAGAACTGCATCATTCATGTCCAGAACTGGTACGTATAGAAAAAATAGCCGCTTAAACGTTTGTTTTTTTTTTTAATGTGCAAGAGGTGAACTTTCGAATATTTTATTTTTTTATATATCCGAAAATAGATTTGACGTTCGTATTTTACTGTACCCAGGACTCGTTGAAATTAAAGTGTAACATGGCTCTCTCACAAAAATAAAATATGTATGAAAGCCAAAGCTGAATAACTGTTTTTGCTCATTTAATAGAATACGAGTTCATACAACAATAATCTCTTCAGGGCGAGAGTGAATAGGCTTCTTCTGGGCAAGCTCGTTCCACCGTAGATCTCATTCCTGCCTCTGGGCTGGATTGAGGTCAAGAGTGAGCCCATTGTCAATACATAAAAATTAAAAAAATCGTTCCTACGCATGTGCCATTTTGAGGGTTGTCTCCTTGACACATTTCAAATATTGTGATGCAACTGGGGTACAGTGCAACAATTTTATTGTGTAGATGGGTGATTTTGGACCATATTGCCTCAAGTAAAAAGAGTTGTTCTACAACACACAGTGTGTAACTCACAAACTTCTATTTAAAACTGAACATGCTTTTTCTATGGCATTTTTGTATTAACAATTGTTTGGTTGTTATTGGCATCCACAATAATCGACTATTTAACTAATATTATTTGTGGGTCGCAATATTGTAATATTTAAAACCTATCTATGTTGCAACCGACAAATATACTTCAGGGTCTTAGTAACTATTACATCCTCGCCTACATCAGTTAAGTACGACACTAAGTCATTTATAACTACGACTGAAGACGGTAACTGCTGATATCTAAGTAAGTC
Organism: Apamea crenata; assembly: GCA_949629185.1. Taxonomy (NCBI): domain Eukaryota; kingdom Metazoa; phylum Arthropoda; class Insecta; order Lepidoptera; family Noctuidae; genus Apamea; species Apamea crenata. Next base: position 12,370,451 of record OX451360.1, on the reverse strand, counting down.
ATTAGGACACTAATCGTGGTATTAAAGATCTTACTTTTAGATCTTACTTTAGTTCGTGAAACACAAAATACAAAATAAATTGATAGAGGAATTCCATTTTAGATTTGGTTCCGTAAAATGCTGATTCGTATCACCATGGAAACAGGCAGAAATTATGTAGTTATAGTAAGCTATGGTAACACTTTGACCTTGGACTGGCCTAGCTTACGTAGTTTAAATAGAGGCGAGGCGATAGTGGCGTCTACAAGCAACTTTTATCTCCGCAACTAATTGGTCTTTCACATCAAGTCTACGGGTATGTTTGAAAGTGCGCGCATATAGCGACGCGACAAAGACTGCACATTCATAGAGAGACAAATCGGTTGCTAAGACAAAAGTTGCTCGTGGGCGCCCTCCCTAAGAGGCGAGGTTAAGGCCCTACCTTGAAATTAAATAGTAGTTTGATGGGCGTGGCTTATTTCCTCTGCAAGCGCGGAGCGGTTTCATCTTCCGCTTTCGGCGGCCACGTCAACGCCACAAACTTATTTGAACCAGTGCAAGTGGCCAAAAGTGGAACTAACGAAATCACTGACAGGTATTTAAAAATGTTACTTACATAACATGGTCTTTGGCCAAGAATTATTCTTGTCACTGTCACACAACTTTAAAACTAGAAGAGCTTGATAAAGACGGAAACATATATTAGAAAAATGTGCGTGCTAAGTCATCATCTGCCGAGTTTTTTCTTCGTTAGGGTCGGCTTCCAGTCTAACCGGATGCAGCTGAATACTACTTCCATAACCCAGTTACCGGATAATACGATACACCTTGGTAAGACTGGTTGTCAGACTTTCGGGCTTCTGACTACCCGTAACGACTGTCAAAGATCCACGAATGACAGTCGGGAAAAACGCCTAATGCTCGGCTATGCTAATGAACAACGTGAGTGCTAAGTAACGTTAATTTATCTCGATTTGTTACCACAGACGTGCAGCCTGTACCATCACAGTCTCGAAGCTATTTTTGCCCTCGCAAGACAGTTTATTATTTACCTAAATACCCAATAAAGTATCCCGCCATGCTACATTTTATCTACACTTTTATGTACCTAGTCTGGAAACATTTTATCACTGAACACGCTGTAATGACGTATGATTTAAATATTCTATTGTATAACTGAGTTCGTGTCACGAGTCGCAGATATAAATAAAAACAAGGGTATACACTTTACCTACCTACGTCATTTATAAGGCTATAGTACGGGCGTTGGTCCTGCGTTTATCTCTCTCTAGTCGTGTCGGATTACGTGCCGTCCCATCGAGCTATGAGAGCGAGGAAAAACAGAGTGCACCTGTGTCTGTGCACTATAATATCTCCGTTGAGATTGGCCGCCATAGCCGAAATATGGTCTGGAGGACTATTAAGGGCTGAAGGAGTATTACTATTAGACTATTAAGTTTTTTACACACTCATTGTATTTTATAGTTTCTATTATAATCACGATTACTTAGTCATGTATTACTGTTTGGGTTATTATAAACAACAGTTTTTTTTTTGTTGTTTTAGGGAAATATTTAACTGATCCTCTGAAAACTCCTAATGATCGACACTTTTTACCAATTTCAAAAAAGAAGGAGGACAGAACAAATAACGAAATCAAAGGTACATACAAAACAAATTAGGGACTTAAAACTTTTTTTGAGTTCTGTGCCAGCAGTCGGTACCAGCAGTTGGTACGGTACATGGCACCGACCTCAAATAAGATTTTCTAATTTGTTTCGTACCTAACTTTTGATTAAGTTTTGTTAATTTATTTTTGAAATAGATTTTTTTTAATTAATGAACCTCTGCGCTTCTAATGATAAAGCTAAACCCAACATGGTTGCAGTTACTTAAATATTTAGTATTCACAAAGAGAGGGTCAATCATCATTATAGTGTTATAATATGTTTAGGAGAGCAAAATTGGGAGTACCCACAAACCTAAATAATTTATAATACTATAATTTTGTTTTGTTGTTAATACATATATAGTCAAATACGTCAGGTTAATCTATTGCGAGTCCGAGTGCCGAAGGACAATGATTAGTTTTTATATTTTATGTTTTGTTCTCATGTAAGTGAGAATGAGAATTAAATTTCTGTAACCAGAAAATGGGAATAGTTTAAGGGTTTGATTGAATGCATTTATTTAAGGACAATCAACAAAGCACCATACACCATAATACATGCTAAAGATTCCATATTTTTTACATTTTATAGTGTAGCCTTAATTAAAGGCTGCCCTACTGCTGCATGCACTAAAGATAGAAGGAGAAAATGCAGTAACAAAACAGATTTTACTTATAAGCTAGATAGATTGATTGTTACATAAATGCAGATACATGATACTTTCAATAAAATCCAACATACAAATACAAATGAAAGCTTACTAATTTTTACCTAAAATATTAACTTTGTTCGACGTTGTCCCAACTGATAAAAGACAAGTTTTCCAAATCTTTATGGAAATGAAAAAGATTAAAGAAACTAAAATATTTTTTTTTTTTTTTTCACTTTTGTGATAATGCCCTATGCAAGACATTGCATGCCTTCGTTTTATAGAAGACAGTCTTTTTTCTTTTAGTTCAACTCTTGCGTAATCCAGTAACCGTGATTCAATAACTTGGATGAACAAGAATATAAAGGCATTATGCGGATAACACGTGACGTGGCGCGGGAAACGGTGTCAAATTCCCCAAATTTTTATTGAATTTGTATGTCAAAAATCACGCTCGGGGACGCGTTGTATGCGCCAGTCGCGTAGCGCGTTGTGTGAGACTCACGTGTATTTAATAATAATCACTTTATTTCAGGCAACTAAGGCCCATAGATAAAATACTCAAAATCTATATATATAAAATTCAAAGTCCTGACTGACTGACTGACTGACTGACTGACTGACTGACTGAGACATCAACGCACAGCCTAAACCGCTGGTCCTAGAGACATGAAATTTGGAGGGTGTATTCTTCGTGAAGAGTAGGTATCCACTAAGAAAGGGTTTTTCGAAATTATACCCCTAAGAGGGTGAAATGGGGGGATTTTGTTTGTATGAAAAATCTTATTCCTTGAGTTAATAAACTTGAAACTTGGCACGAATACTTATCTAGGTAAATTATTAAGTTCAGCATTTTTTGTTTTTATAAACTACCCCCTAAAAGGGGATTGGGGGGTTTCAAAGTTTGTATGGAAGAATTTTAGCGCGCTGTCCGATTTAATCGAAACTCAGTATTTATACCTAAAATTAAAAGGGAAGAATAATGTGTATCAGGGTTTTTCGAAAATCTACCCCTGTAGGCCTGAAAAGGGGTAGTCAATTTTACAGGGGAGGATTTTACAGCGTGGCTTGATTAACTCGAAAATCGGTATAAATAATCTTTGAGTCAAGCTATGAACACATCCCCAATGATTTTTCAAAATTCCACCCCTGTGGGGGTGAAAAGCGGGGATACAGTTTATGTGAAAAATCTTATTCGTTAGGTTAATAATCTTGAAAATTGGCATAAATACTCGCCAAAGTAAGCAATAAAGTTTATCATTATTAGTTTTTGAAAACTGCCCCTCAAAGGGGATATAGGGGTGTTAAAGTTTGTGTATTAACTCCGATTAACTCGAAACTCAGTGTACTGTGTGTGTACTTAAGACTAAAAATAAATAATAACACGTATGAGGATTTTTCGAAAATCTACCCCTAACGGGGTGAAAAGGGGTAGATAATTTTACAGGATGGATTATAATAAGTGGCTTGATTAATTAGAAAATTGGTATAAATAATCATTGAGTCAAGTTATGAATATATCCCAAACGAATTTTTTAAATTCCACCCCTGTGGGGGTGAAAAGAGGGGATACAGTTTATATGAAAAATGTTATTAATTTAGTTAATAAACTTGAAACTTGGCAACAATACTTACCTAAGTAAGTAATAAAGTTTATCATTATAAGTTTTTCAAACTACCACTCAAAGGGGGATATAGGGGTGTTGAAGTTTGTGTGGAAGAAATTGAATGCGCGGTCCGATTAACTCGAAACTCAGTGTGTGTGTACTTAAGACTAAAAATAAATAATAACACGTATGAGGGTTTTTCGAAAATCTACCCCTAACGGGGTGAAAAGGGGTAGTTAATTTTACAGGGGAGGATTATAATAAGTGGCTTGATTAATTATAAAATTGGTATAAATAATCTTTGAGTCAAGTTATGAATTTTCATGAATATCCTAAAATTCCACCCCTGTGGGGGTGAAAAGCGGGGTACAGTTATATGAAAAATCTTATTAATTTAGTTAATAAACTTGAAACTTGGCAACAATACTTGCCTAAGTAAGTAATAAAGTTTTTCATTAAGTATAAGTTTTTCAAACAATTTTCAAAGGGGGATATAGGGGTGTTGAAGTTTGTGTGGAAGAAATTGAATGCGCGGTCCGATTAACTCGAAACTCAGCATTGATACTTTCGACAGAAAATAATTAATAATAAGTATGTAAAGTTGTCGAAAATTGATCCCTGACGGGGCAAAAAGGGGTAATTCGATTTTTAGGGGAGGATTTGAACTTGAAACTGTATGTTACATTTTCACGCCTAAACCACTGAACTTCTGATTTGGCAAAGAGATAGATGGCATCCTGGGGAAGCACATACTTTTTATCCTGGTAGCACGTTCCCGTGGGATAAGTTCCGACATCCACGCGGGCGAAGCCGCGGGCAGAAGCTAGTAATCTTATACGATAATAAACTAATACATACAAAAAAAAAGCTTATTCTACAAATTTATTAACTACGTTGGGTCGGCGACGTATTGCGCTGAGTCGAGGTGTCATGTAGCCTTCCGCGAAAACGACGATACACGACACCCATCGGCCAAAATTCCTCCTTCATGAAAGTCTCTATTTAAAACCGCCCCCAATTAATTAAGGTTTATTTTCGATTCAGCCTTTATAAGTCAGTAACAAACTAACAGCCAGTGATCGGATTTTGGCGTCCAATATTGGGATTTAATGACATTAACAGAATATGAATAAGCCACATTCTAATGCCGATTATAGGTAATACGTTTTTAATATCGATTAAATATGTTTTAGTAACTGACATAATTTATTTAAATTCAAGTTTGCATTTTCTCAACAACGCGTAATGTGGCAGTCACGCGTACCTACACGGGGCCGCCGAAGCTTGCCGCCATTTTGTTGTTCATAAACTTAACTACAACAATTGCAAAATGTATTGTTTTTCTAAAAGTTGATAAGAGTTGAATGAAGAAGTAACTGCGAGAAAGAGATAGGAAGTGTCGGACTAAGACTTTTTGTAGAGTAGGTAGTGATAATAGCCAAATTGGTTTATACACGTCAATAAAAGCGTGTAAAAAAAACTTTATTTTTACATTAAGTATCAAGAATGATTCCGATATATTTCCAGGAAATACAGGCTTAAAAAAAACATTTCGAGAGAAAACTCTCGAAATGTTTTTTCTCACCTATATTTTCACAGTTTCGAGTTTGATCACAGGGTCACGTGTTTTTTTTGTTGGTTGCCCACTTGCCCCGAGGCAAGCAAAATATGGATGAACTATAGGTAGGTACATACGCTCCTGCCAACCCTTTTGGGAAAAACAAGGGTAGTGTTATTTTTACTACGTACTGTTGTTATTACGTATAAAGATATAATCACACTACCATTACTAGTACATGCTGCTTCTACATACCATCTACCATACTCGCACCACACTCGCTCAAACAACCACTCACATACACTCTTACATCTTTTCATACACTTTCTCCGGCCACTCACTTCCCACAAACTCTGGTATTTCCATCATTTTTTTAGTATTTTTAATTGATATTTTTACATTTGTTACTAAATTTTATATTATTATGTTTATTAATGTATAGTTCGTTAAGTATCCAGCATTGTTTTATGTCGTGTATCCAAAAAACAGGCATCTAGCCGCGGGAGGGCCCTGGTGACCTGTAATACAGGTTATTATATAAACCTATCTCAGGCTCCAGTCTCTCACAAAGTTAGCCCCTTGTTCTTGCATTACTGTCAAACTCTAGCATTATGTTCATAACTTGTGTAGAGAAAATAAACGTTTTATATTATTATATTATTACTAGTCTAACCAGGAAAACTCAACCCGGAAACCAATACCTATTAACCTGCGCGTTATTTGCCAAATATATAGTTAGTCAAACGTTCGCAGGGCTCGTTATGTGCTCGTATATACTCGTATATACATATATTGTGTTGCAAGCCAAAGAAGTCCCAGAGGTAGGTAAATACTAGTCTAGCAATCATCATCATTCTCCTGCCCTTATCCCAATTTATTTGAGGTCAGCGCAACATGTCTTTTTCTTCCTTACTCCTCTATTAGCCGCCATCTTGACAGTCACCCCCTTTCTAACCATATCATCATTCACACAGTCCATCCATCGTTTCTTTGGTCTTCCCCTACTCCTCTTATAGCCATCGACATTCATACTCAAAACTTTCTTCACGACATTTTCCTCATTCCTCCGTAATACATGCCATGACAACCGGTTTCCACACAACTTTTCAGAAAATACTAGTCTTGCAATCTGCTTCAGCAAAACAGGTGCCAGGTGCAGCATTACTTTTCACGAATTTTACAACTTTTCCGGCAACTATTCTAATTTTACTTTTCGTATTTGGACATTTTAAAACAAAAATTTACCAAATCGGTCCATCCGTTCTCAAGTGATGCGCTTACCGACGTACCTACAGTATATCATATTATTATAGATAGAACAATAGATGATGCAGGTAGGACTTATTTCAATGATAAAGAGTGTGGAAATGTGATGTTTAAAAAATAAAAGATTCGTAAAGGTTGTCTTCGTGGAAACAAAAGGAATATCTATTTAACCGAGTAACTAGAGCATTTACTCGGTTTGAGCGAGTCGCTCACCACAATCGTATTATACTAATGGGTACAGTATGAAGTAGGTACCTACTAACGACTGCGGCACTTACATCATATAAGTACCTACCTACACATAATTGTGCAGAGGCAAAAACAAAAACAAAAAAACAGAGGGCAATTCCCGTAATCAAAACCTTTCAAAATCTAGTCGCAATCTCATCTTAGCGACAATCTATCTCACAATCTTGTCAAAAATGTAGGGAAATTAGAGGTATTTTCGACAGATTGAGACTGAGATCAGACTGTGAACGTTCTTAAAATTACGAGAATTGCCCCTCTGGTGTCCGGCAATAGTTCATTTTTATACTGCACCTTTGCATAATTTTACTATTGAAACTAAGTTCACTTTTTTAAATATTGAGTAAGTAAGTTAAAAAAAAATGTATTGAGGTCGGCTATGCTCGTTAAAGCTACGGTTTCCAAAAAGAGCGGTGACCGCCATATACGGTCGTAATGTCCTTTACCTTTGTCGGACCCAGCGAGTTAGCACAAAGCAAGTTTATTTAGTTTACAGATCTAAACTTGATTAACTACGTAGTTAGCTGACTGTGGGTAAACACAGCACTCAATGATAGTACTCGGAAAATGAATTAAAATTCTCTGCTCATTTACATAACCAATCCTACCTTACCCAAACTTGGTACCTTCTACAAGCCATTATGGAGAAGTTCCAAAGTTCCTTAGAACTCAGTCAGTAATTTCATTCAAGGGAGTCCACTGTGCCATGTTAGTTTTAAGTTATATTATATTATTGTCAACGTCATGTCTCTATGTTAATTAATGTAATTGGTGTTGTACCGTTTTAATTAACTATAAATAAATAAATAATTAAATTAATTAATATTGCTCATTTCTGTCTTACGATGATGCAAAAAAGTAGTATACTAGTTTGCTCAATTTGAATATACCATAATTAAAGTAGATAAATAATTTACTATTTGCAGGAATTTTAGATAATACTTATATATAAGCACTTGAGTGAGATACCTGAGATACAGGTTTATTTCTAGTTCAGGTAGAATCCAATTATTTCTTACCTACCTCTAGTTTAAGGCCCTAGTTTGTAAATATTTATGTAAATCAATTTCAGTCAACTTGCAGATTCACAGAAGTTGATTTCTGTTTTATTTCATCTTGTTGCGTGAACTATGGATAATTTGTGTATTTATAAATGAACAAAAGGTAGCACAAGCACAATTAGCCTGTAAAGGAGTGGGCCATAATCCACCACGCGATGAAATAATGTATACTAAGTAAATTGCCTACTAGGGTTCGAACCCACGACCTACAATACGTAAGTCGCGGCCGTTAACACTGGTCACCACTGCTGCTGCTGCTGCTCCAACTGGCTAGCCAACAAAAGGTAGGCTTTGCTGGAATTGGGAGGTTTGGCATGTGAAGTTGTGTTTGGTATGTTGTCTTCCCCGAAGGGTAACCAGAGGTGAAAAATAAATGGGGGTGTCTCGGTGAACATTTTAGAAAAAAATCTAGATTATGGAAAAATAATTGTTAAAAAAGAAAAAGCTTTTATAGCAGTAAAAAAACAGCTATTAAGAGAATGTATTAACCCTTCGTATGCCGGAACGTAGATCCACGCGAGACACAATGGCGTTTTAATTGTGTCTGTAATTACGGCATTCAACGGGTTAAAATGTAATATTTTTCAAAACAAAGGATTGCAATACATTATATTATGACCTGTAACTTTTCTATAGAGTCAGTGACAGCTAGGTAGGTAAGCTTATTCGAAAAGAAAAGCCATTGTTGGTAGTCCATTCACACGTTCGTGGTTCCTTCTAAGATTAAAGACTGTGATTCATTGTGATAGATCAGCTTAGCCGACCTTCGTCATTTTTTATTTTACACAAGCTGTACCCGCCACTTCGTTCGCGTGGATGTCGGGTATCATTATCAAATACGTCGCTTAGAAAAGGCATAGGTATTACTCGTCCAATGAAAAGGAAGAATCTTTTTTCTCTTTTTAAGTAGCCTAAGTTACTCCTTGTAACATCAGCTATCTGCCAGTAAAAGTCCTGTCTAAATCAGTCCAGCCGTTTTGGAGATTAGCCGGAACAAACAGACAGACAAAAACTTAAAAAAAAAATTGTTTTTAGTATCGTTGCATATACCTACTAAAAGCTGTTATTTTGACATTATAAACAGACACTTCAATTTTGTTCATTTGTATGTATTGATAGATTATTCCCTCGCTTCCTCGTTGTCAATCGTTGCTCTCTCATCTCGAGGAAATGTTATTTAAACCATGAAAGATTTGCTAATAATCTCACAGAAAATTTTTGCAAAAAAACTCCAAATACACCAAATTGTTTTTTTTTTTTATTATTGTGTTTTTAGAAACTTGGGAATATCGTGAACCAGATAAACCCAATTAGTATACCTTACATTTACTGACAAACAAATCTTTCATTTCAGTCTCTGAAATAGTAAAAGTTTACAAAATATTAGCAAAAATATATGTTTTCTAACCTCATGAGGAACTTTAAACATTCAAGAAAGAAGTGTCATCATTACAGCTCAGTAGAAAACACAGTAGGTACAAAATCAACGAAAATAAACCCTGTATAATGTGACCCGCGTCGGTCCCACAGACCAATTGTCGCCTAATACGACCACACATGCTACTCGCACGAACGCACTTTGCGCTCATAAACGTAGCAACGAATCAGGCAGCTAACAGGAAATACAATGCCAGCTTTTATGAAAATAGAAACAATCACGAAAGAGTATTTTCTCAGTCTTACAGAACAATGCGTTGGTATAATGCACGTGAATGTTTACGCTTTGGTGGGGTTTATATTCTCTATGCTTACTGTACTAGAAGAAAACTACCAACTAATTTAGTAGTTACTGTACTCTAGGTACTCTTATCAAAATTTATGTTTTTAAGATTAATACTTCTCAGATAAGTGTGTCCGACTTGTCGGTTGGTCGTGGGTTCGAACCCAGGCAGTCGCTTTACTTTGTGTTAATAATTTCATCACCACTTCTCACAAAACGGTGAAGGATAACACCGAGAGGAAACCGGCATGTCCTAGAACCAAAAATTTGAAGATATATGACATCTACCAACCCGCACTGGGCCCTCATGGTCGATAACGGCCCTCTACCTTTCACAGAGAGGAGGCCTGTGTCCCAGCAGTGGGAACATTACAGGCTGATTATGATATAGGTAAGTGTGCTATATTTGGAATGGGACATAAAGATATCTTAAACCTCATCTACTTTATATAATTGTATAGGTTTTATTTTTTTCATTACCTTTAAAGTGCCTTCAATAAACATAACACAATTCCAACACACTTTAGACAAAGAAACGGCTTTCCTCTGAGTGGCCTAGTCCATCTTTTGTTAACCAACAAAAGATGCACTTAGGCAGGATCCTCCTCCACAATGTTGTCAAGAGTTATGCAGCCCCAAAACGAACAGAGTGACAGTGAAAGTCCAAGCCAACGTTGAAACACAGTGCAAACTACCACTAAATAATGTGGCAGTATTTTGAGTCTAGTAGGCGCAAGCGCTACTACTGAGTATGAGGTGCTGCGTTTTATTCCCAGGTTGGTAAGGTGTAATGGGTTTTCCATCTGGAATTTCTCACTATCAGCTCGGAGTCTAGATTTGTGCCCCGCTCATAGCCATAGGGTCGTTCCCTAATACATAGAACTGGGACGGTAAAATGTGGGTGTAGTAAAGACCATTCAGACTCCCGCCGATCGATTCTGTAAAAATCTCACAGTGTCAATCCCTAGCATTAGTTGGAATGACAGCTCACTCCACGCTCACTTCACTTAAGTTTTCACGGTGATATGGTTACAGAATCGCACTGCTGTTCTGGCTTGCTACTGGGAAATTACTCAAAGAAAACTACTCGTATTGCGCTCAGATCACGCGCTTACGAAGCATTGTTTTGGTTTTATTATGTAATTTATACATGTGTTAACTCGGGATTTCCTAGTTCATGACTTATCTAGTTTCTTACATTCTGATGATAATCTTGTTCAATTACCTTGTCTTAATGGCCCGTGTTCGCGACAATCGCGAAGGAACTCGTTTAAATGTCGCAGTCGTTATGCAATTACCTACCACTGATTGATAATTGCGGTGCAATTTATACGATACGGAACTTTATTGCACTAACAACGTAAACAATATGCCCAGTAGTGCACATGCCTGTGAACACTTAGCTGTGATTACCGGTATTATGATAGACAACTACGAAGAAGATATTCACAGCGGTATGTTTTGATATTTTTACTTTCAAGGGTGTCGTGGCTTATATCTCTATTTCATTTTGAACTACAGTCCGTTATTTTACTTCTGATCAACAGCAACCTTATTGTGACGAGAATAAAGATCACAATGATTTTGAGAGATTTGTCAATAGCGCAGCAACCCAGCAGCAACCTTATTAGAATGTCAATAAAGATCAATATGATTTGGACAGTGATGCAAAATCTGTGAGAGGACTGTAGTTTTGCTTTTTCTTTAGTTAACTTTCTAATCGTCGTCGATCGTGTTATCTGATTGAAAAGTGTCCCATTGCAGATTAAAAACACTCTCAGGAGAAAATACACTCTCTGGAACTTGCAAAGTATCATTTATATGTAGCTTTTGTAAAGTGCCGACCTTCTACAGGAATAGTCCTCGAGAAATTCTGAAACCTACGTTAATTAGGGATGGAGAGAGTCCGAATTGATTGAATCACACAATAAACCTTACCGGGTAATCAGAGGCCTTAGGAAAATGGAAGTAAGGCAAATAAGTGTATTTGGAAGGCCCCGCAAGATATAAACCACTTTTCTAAAGTATGAATTTAACTACTTAGTACTTAGCACTTTTGCCACTTTTGCTTTGCAAAACTTGAACTTTGAAAGTGTATGCGCCGTTTCTATCTAATTTAGGCAATATTCTTAGATATTATTATCTTGTGAAATGTATTTCTTTATAAGGCCTTGTATTTATTTTTAAGGTACACCAGTTTCTGTATACAAAATAACAAATAACAGTAGATAACAGTCATGGGCTTATACAGTTATCATGTTGCCATGTATTGGTAACGTGTGTTCAAAACATTTTAGTACAAAAACGTTGATGTCCTAACTAAACCTTCTAGGAAATCAAGCGTGATGTTACATTATGTCATCTTACGTTTTTCAAATGGTCTCTTACTAACCAATAGCCGTTAGCAATTTGAAATATATAAATCAAATCAAAGTGTTTTCATTTTATTCATCACTTTTTCTCCAAAGAACCTGCTCGATCGAACTCCTGGACCCATTGATTGACACGACGCATGCCATATTAACACACGGAGGAATTAGCAACGTATACTGATATGTTTGTCCAACCCTGTCCAATCAAAGTGTCCCTTTGGTTGGCAATATCAAAAATATAAAACGGAAACGAAACAGCTGTAGATTTCGATTTAGTTTCAAAATGATGATGTTGCAAAATCATTTCAACCGAAAGACGTCCACTGCTGAACATAGGCATCCCCAAGCAACTACTTCGACTGGTTCTAAAAAAATCAGCCGTTCCCTACATTTATGTTCGTGTAACTCGTCAAAATGTAGGGAACACTAGATTTTTGTTTCGCGATTTCGGGTTTGGTCCCATAGTAAAAGTTGTTCATAATGTTGAGTACAATGACCCCCTAGAGTTATAGGATATCAAAAAAAAAACACGTTGTATTTATATTTGCCTTCTAACTAGTAGTTACGTAAAAGTAAAACATACTAGTACCTACTTCACAATACTTTGATCTTTTAATTTCGCTAGAGTATTTTCTGATACCAATAATGTCATTTTTCCTTTCATAAAGCGAAATATTATATGTGGTAGTCAAAAGTGCCCGACAACGCGTGGGATTGATAAAAGAAAGGTTAATAACCGATTAACAAAAGTAATATAATAATTTCTAAAGAAACATAACATGAGGAGATCGTTATATTTCTAACAAACAACATTTGTATTGGTCGGACTGTATCGGTGTGTGGACTGTATATAGGGTTCTTGATTGAAACTTCGGAGTAATCTTCGTATTTATTTTCCTCAGGTTATCAGCGTACAGCGAACGAACAGTGAACAATGAACAAAATGCTGGATAAAGTGCCCTTTAATATGTCCCGGCACGTGGGCGCAAGTAGTGTGTACACTACTGTCTAATTTACAAAAATACTTGGCGACCCACCAATCCAGATATTCTGGTCCGTGTCGGGACTCCGACAGGTTTCGACTTGTCTCGACTTGTCGGAGGCGAGACTCCGCGACCAGTTACAATCATTTCTTAACCTAACGTAATTATACAATTTTAATACTAACAAGTACACCTTATTCTACGTATTTTAACAATATTATTAGAACTTTATGGCGAGCTCGGCGTCCGTAACATTTCTCCCCCCGGCGTAGCTCGCGAAGCCTCTTCTTTCTTTTCCAGGACGACGAGTTTGCTCACCGGACGTCGGAAGATCCCGGTTCTGGTCCGTATCTCCGCCACACGAACGCTGCCGTCAGCTGCAGGGTGCGTACGCTCCACGATCCCCATCGGCCAGGTGTTCCGGGGCAGCGTATTGTCGACCACCAGAACAGTGTCGCCAGTTTGTAGCGGTCTCGCGTCGTTCTTTGGCTCACCGCGGGGCACTAATGTAGGCAGATACTCTCGTAGCCAGCGCCGCCAAAAGTGGTCGGCGAGCGCTTGGCTAGCTCGCCATGTTCGTCGGTCGTCCTCTTTGCACGGCCCCGTCGTAGGCAGGCCGTTTGAAGACCCCAACAGGAAGTGGTTAGGGGTCAGGGCCTCGGGATCGTTCGGGTCCACGCTGACGTGGGTCAAGGGTCGTGCGTTGATGGAGAACTCTGCTTCGGTGAGGAGCGTGCGGAGGACTTCTTCAGCGGGTGCCTTTTCTTGCAGGGTGACCTTGAGGGCCGCCTTGACGGAGCGCACCATTCTTTCCCACGCACCGCCTTGATTGGGCGCGCCAGGAGGTATAAACCGCCACTCCGTACGATGATACAGCCCCTCGTTGCTCAGGGCGGGTAACCATTCTGCATAGGCGGCGCGGAGCTCCTGATCAGCCCCTCGGAAGTTGGTCGCGTTGTCTGAGTATATGAGCCGCGGCCAACCTCTACGTGCAGCCATTCTTCTTAATGCCATTATTGCAGAGTCCGTTGAAAGGGATGCGACGAGCTCAATGTGCACGGCGCGGGAGGTGAGACATGTGAATAAGGCGCCCCACCTCTTTTCTCGACGGCGGCCCACCTTGACCATCATGGGTCCAAAATAATCCACCCCGCAGTTAGTGAACGGGCGGTGGAAAGGGTCCAGGCGGGCGTGCGGCAGGTCTCCTGTGGCCGGCGTCTTGGGCGTTCCCCTCAGTCTCTTGCAGAAGGCGCAGTTCCGCTCTATCGTGCGAACGGTGGGTCGTAGGTGAATGACCCAATAGCGCTGCCTTAAGTCGTTCGTTACACGCTCCCTGTTGGCGTGCCCCGCAGCGCAGTGTTCCCGAAGCACGATGAGCTTGGTCAATGGGTGGCGGCCGTCTAGGATGACGGGCCGCTTCGTCTCGGTGGGTGCTGAGGAAGCCTCGATCCGTCCTCGCACCTTCAAGAGTCCCTCTTCTAATATAGGATCTAGTCGATACAGCCTGCTTGACTTTGTTAAGGGGTGAGCAGACTTGATCTTTTTCAGTTCTTCCTTGAAGCTGTCTTCTTGCGCGTGTCGTATTAGCTCACTCTCGGCACGCTCAATGTGTCGATGCTCCATATTGGTCGCCTTACGTCGGCAGATGTCAATGAAGGCGAGCGCTCGTGCAGTGGCCCTTACCAGGACTTCATATTTCGAGAAGCGGGCAGGGTCTGGTAGCCAGCTGTCTCGTCCCGGTTCTTCCCTGGTATGCAGCACCTCGTCGTCTTCTTCCACTCGCGTTGACATCTTGGGCCATTGTTCTTCCGGTTGGTATAGGAAGGCCGGCCCCTGGAACCATCGATCCGTTGCGTTCAGCGGAGCGTCATTGAGCCTCGTTGCGTCGTCCGCTACGTTATGTTCCGTTGGCAGCCATCGCCATTCTTCCTTCGAGGTGAGCTCGGCGATCTCTCCCAGTCGGTGCGCGATGAATGGCGTGTATCGTCGCATGTCGTGTTTTATCCAGTGCACGACAGTGGAAGAGTCTGTCCAGTATACCGTTCTGCTGACCTCAATGCGATGTTCCTTTCGGAGGGTGTCAGCGAGTCTCGCCCCTATGACAGCTGCTTGCAGTTCGAGCCGAGGTATGGTCTGCGCTTGTCGTGGCGCTACTTTGGCTTTGGCCGCCGCCAATACTACGGTGACACTCCCGTCGCTGCCTGTGATCCTCCAGTAGGCCACGGTCGCATAGGCCTGTTCGCTGGCGTCACATAGCACGTGGAGGTCGATGTGGTCGTACTTTTTCGTTGTGTAGCAGCGTGGCAGTCGGAGTTTGGCTATCTCGTTCAGGTGTGCCAACCACGATGCGAAGAGCTCGTTCTCTTCTGCTGGTATCTCTTCGTCCCACGTCATTTGGAGGCGCCACAAACTTTGCAGTATGATCTTTGCTCGTATTGTGAAGTGGCTCAGCAGTCCTAGAGGGTCGTAAATGGACATCACCGCGCTGAGTGCTTCCCTCTTTGTCGGTGCGCGCTTCCGTTCTCGTACCGGGGCGGGGACTCGGTTCATAGAGGTGTTGAATCCGAGCTCGTCCCGTTCGGCGCTCCAGTACAGCCCGAGTATTTTGCTCGCGGGCTTCTCTCCCCCCAGTTGCGTGGGTGTGGTGGCATGCAGCTCTCGGGGTACGTCGCGTAGCACTGTTTCATGGTTCGTGCTCCATCCACGCAGAGTAAACCCGGCGACCGCGTGCACCTGTCTTACTTCTTGTACTGCCTTCTGGGCTTCTTCCTGGTCGTCGTAACTTGCTACCAGGTCATCCATGTAGTGGCTGTTCTTTATGGCCTCTAGCGCGCGTGGGTACTCTTGTCCGTGTATGTCTGCATTGTAATCACGGACATAATGTGCCATGTATGGAGAACTGGCTGCGCCGAAGATCATGCTCGTCATCTTGTAGTGGCGTGGGGGCTCTGTTCGGTTGGTGCCTCTCCACAGAAACTGTTGCGCCGGTTGATCTTCAGTTCTTATTTTGATGCGTAAGAACATCTCTTGTATGTCTGCAGTGACCGCTATCGCCTTTTCTCTGAAGCGGAATATGATGCCGGGTAACGATAGCAGCAGGTCCGGGCCTTCTAGTAATGTGTCATTCAGGCACACGCCGTGACTTCTCGCCGCTGCGTCGAAAACTAATCTCTGCTTGCCGGGCTTGTTCGGATTTTGTACGGCAAAGTGGGGCAGGTACCAGCAGACGGCACTTGACTGTTCTGTGCCGTCGCACGGCACTGCATACCCCTTTTCCAGCAGGTTGTTGATCTGGGCGCTATACTGGTCGGCGAAGTCAGGTGACGCGTCCATTCTCTGTTCGATCTTTCTTAATCGGCGGAGCGCTGCACCGTAACTTGGTGGCATGGTGACGTTGTCGTGTCGCCACGGTAGTCCGACTTCGTAGCCACCGTCGATCTTCTTTATGGTTCTTTCGACGATGGCTGTCGCTCGTTGATCAGCGTCACTTACGCGTGGTTCTCGTGCGATACCCAGCGTTTCAATTTTGAAGTGGGCTTCCACTAAGTCGTGAAGTCGCTGGTGGTCGTGTTGCTGCTCCTCGCTCTCATAGAGATGCAGCACGTTGTCTTGGCTCATGATGATGTTTCGTGGTGTGGTCCCGTGCACTACCCAGCCAAGCTGCGTTAGGGATGCAGCTGGCTGATTGGGGCCGCCGACTCGGAGTTCTCTTGACACGATGCATTCCCAGTGATCTGTCCCCACTAGGAGTCCGGGGCGTGTTGGTTCGTAACACACCTCGTTTGTTGGGAGGTCACGTAGGTGCTCATACTCCAGCAGAGAGTCAGGAATTGACTGCTGGTGAAGCCTCAGGTTCTTCATTGTTCTTGCCCGAAGCTTGTGTGATGCGCTATCATTGCTGATTCCTCTCACTTGCACCGTGACGATCTTGCTGTCTTGCTCTCGCGATGACATGTTTACCCCATGGATGTGCAATGGTTGTGACATCCCTTCGGCCCCGATGCTTGCCGCCAGGTCTTCGTCAATGAGGGTGATGGTGGCTCCTTCGTCGAAGAGTGCGTGAGTCTTTATCTCCCCCCGTGGACCTGTGATGATCACGGGGCACATTTTAAGAAGGACAGTCTTCGGGCCGGCGGCTGTTAGGGTAGCCACCGACATGACTGCCTCCTCCTTTGTTGGTTCTTCAGACTTATGTTCAGTCGCTGACTTTATTTCGGGCGACTCTTTTCTTTCTTGATGCAGCGTAGCATGGTGAGGCCGGCGGCACTGGTTCACACCGCACGGTTTCGCCTTGCACATGATGCGCCTGTGTTTCTTCTGGGCGCACTTGAAGCATATCTTATGTTCCTTCACTAGTTCCCAGCGCTGGTCCACGGTCATTGCCTTATATTTCGGGCACTGGGTCAATATGTGGCTTTGCTTGCAACTGGGGCACTGATCTTCCTCGGTCCCTTCAACCGTGGCGTACACTGTGTTGGGCTTCTTCTTCAGGGTTATGGCAGGCCTGGTCTCCTTCTTGTGTGGTGCGGTCGCGGCGCTCGTCGTTGGGGCGTATGTGTATCGTAACGCCCTATCCGCTTCACGCATTAAGAAGCGAGATAGCGTCACTATTTCTGGCTCTGCTGTCCCTTCGTTGTCACAGGCAAAGTCGCACCATCGGGATCGGAGATGGGGACTTAGTTTATCAAGCACTTCCCGGGTTAGCAAGGGATTATAGAGGTACCCCTTGCGGTCGATTGTCTTCAGCACACATATTGTATTTTGAATCTTGATCGCGAAACTATTTAGGTCACTGGCTGAAGCACTAGGTTTTGGCATCTTCTTCAGGTCGTCCAGCGCTTTGTCTATGATCACCTCTGGTCGGCCAAAGCACTGCTCCAACGTCTTCATGACAGCGTCCGGTTCTGTGGCCGCGTGCAGAAGAGCCGCTACTGTTTCTCGTGCTTCGCCTTTGAGGCAACTTCTAAGTCGCTGGAGGTTCTCTGCCGGTGACACGTTGTACATGTTGGTCGTGTCGTAGTAGGATGCCTTGAATGGTAACCACTCACTGGTTGCGCCAGAGAAAGTCGGTAGATCTGTGTGTCGAAGTCGTGGTCTGGCCATCTTCTCCAGGGTCGCAGCTAATTGGTCAATGCTGTTTCTGGCTCTCGTTGGCGTCGGCGACCTTCCTCGTGGCACATCAAAGCGTTGCTGTTTCGGGTTTTCTTTGGCTTCTGCATTTGCGTCCCCCTCCCCCCGTGTACTGATGGGGTGGGTGCGCAGCCATTGATCCACCTTCTGGTGCTGGTGTTCCTCTTGAAGCAAATCTTCATGGGCGCTTTCCTGGTCATCCTGGATCACGGAGACCTCGGCAGCCAATCTCTTCTTCACCAGATTTGCTTCAATTTCCAGCTCCTTTCGTCGAATGGCTGCTAGTTTCTCGGCCGCCTCAAGCTCGGCCAGTCGTAGCCGCGTAGTCGCACTTGTTGTTGATCTCACTGATCGCGGCGGCGATCTTATACGTCGTTGTTCTGACGATGGTCCCGCTGTAGCGATGTCTGCGGCGGTAGTAGGTCCGCCCATACTTTCGACTCGAGGCGACGCCGGTGGATCAAGCGATAGTCGTCGTAGTCGCTCTCGTTCTATTCGTTCCGCTTCCCTGCGACGTACCGATGTTAGTAGCTCTGCGTCCCTTTGTTCTAGGGCTCGTCGTTGTTCTTCCATTTCTGCTAAGTCACTTTGACTACGGGTGACTACCATCGCGTTCGGTTGACGGCGCACGGTGACACAGCAGAAATATACAGCAGAGACGTGCAGGTAAGTTGTTACTGGTTCAAACTTGCAAATAACTCGTTCTTCCAAGTCGCAGATTCTTCTTTCTTGATGCGGCTTCGGAGGACCAGACTGTATTGGTCGGACTGTATCGGTGTGTGGACTGTATATAGGGTTCTTGATTGAAACTTCGGAGTAATCTTCGTATTTATTTTCCTCAGGTTATCAGCGTACAGCGAACGAACAGTGAACAATGAACAAAATGCTGGATAAAGTGCCCTTTAATATGTCCCGGCACGTGGGCGCAAGTAGTGTGTACACTACTGTCTAATTTACAAAAATACTTGGCGACCCACCAATCCAGATATTCTGGTCCGTGTCGGGACTCCGACAGGTTTCGACTTGTCTCGACTTGTCGGAGGCGAGACTCCGCGACCAGTTACAATCATTTCTTAACCTAACGTAATTATACAATTTTAATACTAACAAGTACACCTTATTCTACGTATTTTAACAATATTATTAGAACTTTATGGCGAGCTCGGCGTCCGTAACAACATTAATACTGGCAATTTATCACCATTAACGTGAAATAACGATAGATGATAAGATAATATTATAATTTATTGTTGAAATTACTGCATTCTAGAGTTTACATTTCGATTTTTATTAAAAAAATATAAACTTATGTTCTATAATTTATATGGTATACATAATAAAGAGATTGATATTCTATTCTATTCTAGGGTCAAATTAAATTAGCTTGCGAAACTCCGCAGAAGTGATGAGGATCGATATACAGGGTTATTTGTAAAACACCAACAACCTCTGAAATCGCGAAAAAAAATTCAACTGTTCCCTACATTTATGTTCGCATAACTCGTCAAAATGTAGGGAGCAGCTGATTTTTTTTTCGCGATTTCAGGTTTGGTCCCATAGTTAAAGTTGTTCATAATGATGAGTACAATGACCTCTTAAGAGGTTGCTGGTGTTTTACAAATAACCCTGTATATACATGGGAAAACAAAAAAATAAATAATTTGATGTTTTTTTTTGTGGGGTCGACGAAAGTCGGAAAGACGTCGGTCTTTCAGTGTATTTACTTGAAATATCAGTTTAAAAAATCAGTTTTTAAGTGAAAACTTCACAAACGTAATTGGTAGGTATCTATCGATAGGTATCTAAACACGAAAAATATTTTCTCTACTCATACTTCAAGTAACAACACCATCGGTCGCTATCCCCTAAGAACAAAACATCAAATCTTTTTTATTTTTAGTTTATCTTGTTAAGATTTAATTTAACCCTATATATATGCGTTAGATACGTTTGTATTTATCGTGAAGAGTATAATATATAAACATTTATTTGTGTAATGAATGGAATATAAAACTTATTTCATAGAAATCTTTCCCGTATATTGCGCCTGGCATGCGCAGTCCTCCCATACCCACTGTATTGAAAATATTGTAAAATCCCATTATTTTTAAAAGTGACCGTGGAGTTTCGTGGCGGCTCTTCTCCATAGGAAACGACCAATTGGAACCATGCACCTAGATTCTGACGTTTCATAAGTGCCCATGTAGGTTTATTTATTATTTATTTATATATACTTTATTGTTCACCACAAAATACATAACATAAAAAAAAATCAAACACTACAATGTAAACTATACAATTTATGGGCGACCTTATCGCTTTCTGCGATCTCTTCCAGGCAACCTTAGAATGGAGGTTTATGTAAAATAAAATATTTTTATTTTGATCATGTTTTGTGAATGCATCAACCTAAAGTTGACTGGTAGAAAATACCTCAGACATTAAGTCCGGCTTTACTTTACTTTTTTTTCACAGAGAGTAGGTACATTTATGTAACGCGTTCGGTTGCAGCAAGGTCATCATTATTATCCTCATATTATCTCGTCATTAATGATTATCTAACTCGCAGTTGTTTATCCATATTCATTATTTTCTACAAGCCGTGCGCCGATGGGATTTCCCATCGACATAAATTACAAACTTCCATACAAACTTGCGTCGTCTATAAGACTCTGAATTTTCAAAAATACTTAGTGCTTACTTTCGTTATATAGGGAACTCTTGTGCATTTCATGCTTCAGGGATTTATAGACGGTGCGTTGTCTATCTGTGATTGAATGAATTTTAGATTTTTCTGTTAAACCTGTGCAGTACTAGCCAGTATTAATAAAGTAATCGAGTTTGTCTGATTCAATCATATGAGTAATCACTATACCACTTCATAATGTATTTAATTTAACGAAACCAAATTAAATTCTTGCAAAAATGCCAAGATATGTTAATTCTAATGCGTCTGAAACATTAATTAAAGTAGATTCGTAGAATCGAATTAGCATCGAAATAAAATGTCTTTATGCATCGAAACGGGTAAATCGACACTTTTAAATAATATATTATTTTTTGTAGACGATTCGTTCCATTCGACCCGAATCTTAATGGCAAGCGACATCGCGGCAGGCCCAGACGGAGATGGCGGGATGAGCTGGACTCCTTCAACAAGAACTGGTCCGCAGAAACTTTAAACTAAAAGAAGTAGAAAGAAAGTAGGGAGGCCTTGTCCTGCAGTCAGACATCACAGGCTTTTAATAATAATAATAATAATAGACGATTCGTAGTGTTGTGTGACTTTTATTATTTTTTGTCTATTATAATAAACTAGAGTAGTCGACTCATAAATTTTTGTCTGCAAATAAATTAACTTCGTGCAAGTCGTCTATAGAAAAAATTATATTGTTTAAAAGTGACGATTCGCCCCTTTCGGGCAGCAAAATTCGTGCGAATCGACTAAGTAATACCCCGATTTGCACAATGTTAATTTATTTGTAGGCGAATCGACCACTCCAGAAATACGTATTGGCATATATTGAATTTTATGTAATTGAATAAAAAATGAAATAACTCGTTTTTAGGAAACAGCGTCCATGTCCGTAAACTTTTTTAATATACATAAGACGCTATTGAATATATTTGTTCACACAATTTATTACTGCACATAGTACCTATTTAATATTTATACGACCATTAAATACGTTTTATATAATTGTAATACCTAGAGTTTCATATCTAGTAGGTATTTAATTAGCTCAAAAGCAAAAACTAAATATAATATGAGAACATAATAAATAACCGCAAAAAAAAACGTAGTCACACAGATTAGATCAAATAATAACAGCTTATATTAATGTATTATACTTAGTTCTAATCCTATCTCGCAAAAAGATCTCAATGATAGTGGAAATCGCATCAAAATTCATCATCGAGTTTCAAAGCTTTATTCGAATACAAAGATATGTGCAGTCTGAGAAAGGATACCATTCATCATCTTTTAAGATCTCGGGGCAGTACTTAGTAATACAAGAATATTATTCTGTCACTGCAGGGCAAAGGGCTGTTCACCATACAAAGAAGGCACGAGCATTTATCACCACGATTGCTCAAGACGGGTTTTTCAGACTTTAAATTAACTACGAGTATAAATCCAGTTTTGTTAAGTTTTGTAAGTGCAGTTTTGCTATGATGTCCTTTCCGATGTCAGCAATGTCCAAAATAAACTTAGAAAATACATTATTTGCACGGATTTGAAGTACACCTAGTGTGCGAGGTAAGGCCATAATTATAGAGTAGCCAGTAGCAAGCAATACATAATACTATTGACTTTATATTTTATTTTATTTATCTTTAATTCAGAGACAGTCCATAAAATAGTTACAAAGAGGGTGTAATGAAATCTTCATTTCAAAAACCAAACACATGCGGTCTTTCCATATTTGAACCGAAAGTGAGCACTAAAGAAGGATTTTATTAAATCATCTCTTAAACGGATTAAATACTGGATGAAGTGTGGAAATTCTACATTTTTCCGATGGGAAATTTAATCGGGCACACGGCTTGTAGTACTCAAACTTAAAGCATTTATTTCATATAAACCATTTACAGGCACTTTCGAATTGTCAAGGGGTCGGTCAGTCAGAAAGCTGAACCTAGTTGCCCATTCCAAAACTTAATAGGTACCAAAGGATACAACAGGCAAGAAACTCCACTGACACTCTTTTAAATCAAAATGTGATAAAAAAAAATGGTTACATCATTCATGTTAAAATTATGCCCGTGAGAACGATGCAGAACGTTAAAAGCGTCCGTAATAACAAAAATTGAAAAAAACAATTCAAATGTTAAACTACCTTTGAAATATTTACATAGTTTAAAAAGCTAACAGTCTTAAAATAATAATATGTACAAGTTTATAAAAAGGAGGGGAAATAATCCAAGCGCATCAAAAAATTCGTCCGCAAATCGTTCGTTCGTCAATAGGAAACGTTCCCAAAAGGCTGGCAGGACTGCCACGTTGTATGGCAATGCTGATTCTTTGGCCGAAAAATAGGCCAGCCCTCTGGTCACGTGAAGAGTCGAATATTAAATTAAAATAAACCGTGGCAGCTAACAGATGACCAGTCCCTACTGAACAACTTACTCTGATAAACTTACTCCTGCTACAGTCATAATCATAACACGGACATTTACAACAAGTAGGCACTTGAAACTGCGAACAAAGCCAACTTAGTTGTCGCTTATTTATTGCCCTCTCATTTTACGTATCTACTTCATGCAACGTAATAAAAATGACTTTCAGAGTAGTTAAACAATTAATTCGAAAACTCATCATCATCTGCCTAGCCTTTTCCCAACTTCGTTGTGGTCAGCTTCCAGTCTAACCAGATGCAGCATACCAGTATTTTACATGGAGCGACTGCCTATCTGACGTCCACACCCAGTTATTGGGTAATACGACACTCTTTGGTACTCGTAAGACTGGTTGTCAGACTTTTGAGCTTCTGACGACTGCCAAAGATTCACGATTGACTGCCGGGACCAATCGCTTAACGTGCATTCCGAGGCACGGAGGGGTCTTGGTATGTGAAGATGGTCACCCATCCACGGACCAACTGCGGCAAGCGTAGCTTAACCTGATCGATCGACCCGTGCGGCTGTTATTACTTACCCACAAGCCCCTCCTCCTCGTAACTCGAAAACTCTCAAACGCAAATAATTGTAGCCAAACTAAGCCTGCATGAAAAACATCATAAGCGGTAAAGTGATTGAAACGTCCGTACCTATTGTCTTTGTGAATTTCAAGCGGTAGATTACAAGAGCAACACAATGTTACTGTGAGCCGTTTACGAGCACCTGGGTGAATAAATTAAATCAGGGTTTGTCAAATACCTTCTATATTATTCCTAAGAACGGTTCTACTTTTAATACATTTATATATTTTTCTATGATGACTTCGCTTGTCAGCTAATCTGACCCCTACCGTACCCTACCAAACACCCCAATAAGAAAATGGTTTTATAATGATAATACATACACAGATTTTTTATCATATATTAATAAAACATTGTTTTTTATTAAATTAGTTAAACTGATTGTGGGAGAAAATTGTGGTCACTACAAATCTACGCATGAACACGTGTAGCATAGTAGATACTCCATCCATTTTTGTTTGTTTTGAGTGAACAACAAAAGTGTGACAGTTATTTGCGTAGTTTTAATTATTTTTGGGATAAATAATTACCTAACGGACTCGCAGAGGTAGCATGTAAGCACCAAACAGGTAAAACCTCTACAGTAACGTTTAAACATTTCCATCATGAAATCAGTGAATTTTTATGAAATCAGGTTGTTTTATATTTCAAACTAGTGGTCCACCCCGGTTTCGCACGGGTGCAATTTATTTTAGGAAAACTTAGCTGTAAGTTTTCCGTAAGTAACAGATACAGTAAATAATAATTTATACAAAATAGGGACCATTACAAGTTTCCACATGTAAGTTTTTACATGTGAAGACGGTAGTATGTTCACGACCCGTTGTGCACAAGTTCGGAGCAGTAACCTAACAAAACGTACTAAGCCTGCATGAATTCAAGATAGTATTTAATTTGTATTATTAAGTACTTCTTTTTATACAGTGTGGCGATTAGGTTATCACATGAATTGAAACTACGTATTTTTTATAACGTATATTAAACATACACAATTAAAAGAATTAATAACAATTAACATTATAGTCGTGGGACCTTTTTTTCGTTTCAGTATTTACTCAACAACATTAAACTTAATTTGTGTTTAGTTAGTAACAATAACATAAAGTTTGTGTTTAATTCTTGATACCATTGCCTCACGCGTATCTAGTGACTTATTAT
Source organism: Apamea crenata (assembly GCA_949629185.1). Lineage (NCBI taxonomy): Eukaryota > Metazoa > Arthropoda > Insecta > Lepidoptera > Noctuidae > Apamea > Apamea crenata. Next base: position 12,345,350 of record OX451360.1, on the reverse strand, counting down.
CAAGGATGGTGTATTTCATGACAATTTTTACGCTAATTATTTTATTTGTTTTTTTTTTCCAATTTTTAGTAAAATTTTAATTTTATTATTTTAACAACTTGTAATGACCGCTGTACTATTTAATGTGATAACCTAATCGCCACTCTGTATACAGGGGGGCAGGGACATCGACGCGCAAACTAACCATGAATTCAGCACATGAGTTTAGACCGTAGAAATTTTTCGTCGGTTATCAATAATAAAATCTTCTGTTTCATAGAAAAGTGCAATACCTACGCGGTCAAAATGTATGGAACAGCAATGTTTTTTTTAATAACCGACGAAAAATTTCGACGCTATGGGGTCTAAACTCATTTGCTGAATGGTTACGCATCGTTGTCCCTACCACCCTGTATATTCACATAACCTATGTCTATCTGGTAAAATGTACCTTTCAGATGGTTAAAAATTTTGTCAAGTAGGAGCTGAGGTTCCGGAGATTACCCTCCACATATAGTATATATATCTACACAAACAAAGTTTTTCTCTCTTAATTTAATATACCCTAACCTTTTTTTTTTTTTTTTGTCGCTGAGAAATGCTTTATGCATGCCCGCCTCGCGGGGGACGAGACGGGGTATGTGGGACTCCCTATCGGAATGACAGTATACCCACTAAAACTCAGCGGTGTTCACTCATTCGCCGTGATGGGAGGGCCGAGGGAATAGGCATAGCCTTTACCTCCATAGCCCTCCCGGCGCATGCCCGCCTAGATGGTATGGCGGGCCCCGCATGCCCCCCGCATAGGGGGGCTACGAGAATGGCCGGGAGCACCTAGCCATTCCCGTCCAACACTGGTGGAGGCCTGTGCAATACAGGCAACGGTGCCCCCGCACCCGCTGCCTGCTGGCCCCCACGCCCGCCTAATTGGCAGGCCCCGCATGCCCCCCAGGATGGGGGGGCTACGGCCGCAGAGGATAGGGAGAGCGGCAACGACACACCGACACTCCTCTTCCCCTGCGGCCCCACCGCGTCCGCCATCGAACGGTGGCGGCCCCGTCAAGGCCGCGGAAGGTAGGGAGAGCGGCAACGTATCACCGACACTCCTCTCCCGCCGCGGCCTCCAATCCTCAGCCGCGATGTCTCCCTCACGGGGGACATTGCGGCCCGCCTCAGGTAGGCTGCGATCGCCCAAGCGGCACCGCAACCTACCCGCCGGCCGCTACGTCGTCGGCTTTTCCGCACAGCCTAGACGAGCGGCCGCTCCTCGGGTTCCTCTTAGCTTCACCGTGGTCCAATCCACCACGGCTACTGAGCCCCCCCGCCTCGACAATGCGGGAACCCACCGGGGGGGAATATACCCTAACCTAACCTAACTCTGGTGTAAATAGGTTAGAGTTTAACTTTTATAACTTGTACCTATCTAATTTTTTGCTCCACACTCTTTCTTTACTGTAAAAACTTAGGTATAATTGACCCACTTTTGTAATTATTGTGTGAGTTACCAGTAAAGCAAAAAGTTTCTTAAATAAAAATAAAACCGTCTCGCGCAAAACAATTATAGTAGTAAATGTGTTCCACGTTTTTTATTTTTATTTTATTATAATAAACAAGAAACTTAGAAGTTTACAGTTGAGCCACCCACACAGTGTGGAGCAAAAAGAAAGATAATTACAATTAGTATATGCGCTGCACTCACTTTATATTATCAAACTCAAAACTTGGTCGTAGAAATATTTTTCTTTAAGAAATAAAAAACCCACCAACCCGCACTGGGCCCGCGTGGTGGATTACCCACTACCTCTTGCAGAGAGGAGGTATGTGTCCCAGCGGTGGGAATTACAGGCTGATTATGCGTTATATGCATATAAGTAATAAAAAGTGTTTAAAATATTATCTCAATAAGTCTGCTTATGAATCATGACACATTATTAGTTATTTTAATGATTTTTCTTTTAGATTATTATGAACAATTGAGATACATCACTGCCTCTAATGAGCAAATTGAACGAACGAGAGATATTTGTGAAAATACTCGTTCAAATATTGTTCTAATAATGTGATAATAAAAGGACTGTATTTAAATTGAAAGCTATTTTTAGCTGGTTATTTGTAGTTATATGTTCAGATATTTATAGTACACACGGCGACATATTATCATGTTACGCATTTCTACTTTTAGCTCCCCTTGCATTGTATAGGTTTTTCGTACAATGAGAAGTCAGCTTATACTGGAAATGTATAGCTATCTATGATAAAAATGTGTGTCTAGCGGGTGGTCCTGTGTTCGATTCCCGGGTCGGGCAAGGGTGTTATCATCAGGAATTTCTCAGAAGCAACCACGAGTCTAGATTTGTGCCCGGTTGATAGCAAGAGGCGCCAAAAGTCCCATGACTGGTGAAATGTGAGTGTACTATAATAGGTACATCTCTGTTCAACCCTTCGGGGAATCAGGCGCGATTTTGTTTTATGCAAGGCGCATGGTTCGTTAGCCAAGACATCAACACTTTCGCATATCATTTATCATCCGTTCGCGTCACCCTGTCGTGGGTGGGCGGATGGGATGGGTAAAGCCTGCTTAACCCTCCACTACTACATTTGTTTACAAATAGTTGAGTCGTTTTAGAGCGGAAATTATACAATGGCACGGTGTCAATACGTCATTTTGACAGGTGGCGTGTTTGATGACTTGTTTTCTTATAAATTTGATTGTGAACGACTTTCGCGTTTCTATTGAACGTTATGTAATGTAAAATTGTCTATCTTGCAGTTCTACAAGTATTTAAAGGTTAGGTGACTGATAATGAGAAATCCCGTGTTTACAATCTACTGTTATAATAGTGAGTAATAGTTCGTCAGTAATAATCTGTAAGAATGCATCAGTGGGTCTCAGTGTTGTGCCATTAGGTAGTATGGAACGCAGGCGTTTATTATTTCACTAAAAACGAAAAATTTGGCTGTCATTTTAGTATATCGTGGTGTCTTACAACTTCCGCGCGAACGAAATCGCTGGCAGGAGTTAGTATCTAATAGTTATAGAAAAATCACTTGCGTAACAAAGTACCTACCCATTTAACCTATAAAATTAAATTAGGATTTTAAATAAATCTGATTAAATGGTCATTAACCTTTAGTATACCTGCATTATACTTTAACACCAAGTTTTGGTAAAAATAAACTTCAGGAGCACATCTACGAGTTAAATGTTTTAAAATATTAAATTACCTTGAGGCCTTTACTCAGCAGTGCGACAGGAACAGACAGGCTAAACAAAAAAAAAATACTTTTACATTTTCTGATAAGGTAAACGGCACCCTAATTGCGTAACACACGATCAATCGGAATCGGTTTCATTTTGACAGTTCAACAACATTCATTGCGTTATTTACGTTGTTGAGCAGACACATGACACATTTTTTGAACATATGAAGCAATGGATTAGCAATATCCTTCAAAATGATTCAGATTGAGATTGATTGTGTGTTACGCAATTAGGGTACAGGTATACGTCAATGTTTTCTCATCTTTTAAATGAGATGAAAAAGTTCAAGATTTTGGCCACGCGCCGAAATAACCTTGTAGCGCTATATGTAAGTATAGGTGTAGTGCAGCAGTGCAGCAACTCTGTATATTATTATACAGATATTATAATAAACAGATATTATTGATACAGGTTTTTACCTAGTTTAGAGGTATTTTTTACTGTGAATCACTTTATTATCTTAAGCCATTTTTTTATTTGTTTCTTGTTCAATGTAATGTTCGTGCATTTTTGGGAGTAATAAAAGATTTATTATTATCTCCTTTATTTGAATATAAACATATAAATTATATTTTTAAATATTAGCATATAAAAAAGTATAAAAACATTTAAAAATATAAAAAATAGTAGCCCACCGGTATCGGGAACAGGGTCCAAGCTACCGATGGTCAGGGCTCCAGAGAGAGGAACCTCCTGACGATGCGAGCCGTGTCCAGAAGTACCGCTTTCTGAATCAAGCCCTTGATCCAGCTGCCCAACGAGAGCCTCTTCAGGTGTTGGTCGAGGCTCTTGGCTACTAAGCCATTGGCTGTCACGACTAGCGGCACAATGATCGCTGAGTCCACATCCCACATGACGACAACCTCGTATTATTATTTAGTTGGATAACGAGTATCCAACTTTTCATCCATATCCAAAGTTGGATGACGAGAGCCGCTACACCACACGACGAAACTTCTGATTTTCATCATGTGGTTTAGCGGTTCTCGTCAAGCGTTTAAGCCAAGTTTACAACAGAGTTAATCCAGATTCAGAATTCACGAAATGTGGAAGCTACTATGCTCATCCAAAAATATTCAAAATAATCCTTAATCCATACTTATATTATAAACTAGCTGTAACTGCGACTTCGTTCGCGTGCATGTCCAAAAACAAATTTGATTTCATGGTTTTTTTTTGCACGCGGAACCCTAATTCTAACATAAGTACACTTCAATTTTATTTATTGATATAGATGTGAAAGGAACTCTGCTGACTGTCTGTCTGGCCGTTTCAATGAAATTCGGCACACAGGTGACCTGGATGAGGATATAGGATTTTTTTTATCCCGTGGTAGTATGTTTAGTGGGATATGTTCCTACCTCCACGCGGGCGAAGCCGGGCAAAAGCTAGTTGTAAATAAAATGATATGTAATATAATAACTAACAAAGGACTGGCTCGTTCTTTAGCAATGCTGCCAGTCTTCTAGACATCTATTTGGATGACAGCGATACGGACGAGTACTTCGACGCCATTGTCCTTATGTTTTTTGTATTTATTTGTATAGTTAGTTAGTTAATCATTTTAATTTCGTACCTAGTGTAAATAGTTAGTTCTGATAAACATTGTAAGAAAATGACTAAATAAAAATAAGTTATTTCCATGAATATCTGCTGTTTTGTCGTTAAGCTTTGAAACTAAGGCTTTAGATAAGGACAGTTTTGAGAAGAGCCTCTCCATCTGGAAAAGATTAAACGAAAGCAGCTTGCCGGATATTATATAAGCAAATATTTATTTTTAACGATTTTCTTAGTTCCGAATATCTCCGAGTTTTTGTTTCATGTTGGTTTACCGTTACAAAACATAGATAAGTAGATAAGCTTTCCTTCTATCAAATTCGCAGAACTGATAGACATCAACATAAGCTCACTTCATCTAAGTTCTCACGGTGAGATTTCTACAGAATAGCACTGCTGGTGTTGATGAAACACGTTAACACTCAGAAACACCGTGATCACAATACGTTTTTCTGAGTATTATCGTGTTTTACTTGGATTAGCAGACTAGCCCCTGAGATTACGCTTATTGAATCCGAATCAGGGCACATTTACTGTGCAATTGTGAAATTTAAGCATTTATTTTATAAGATTAGTAACCACCATTCTGTAATGAAAACCTTTTGGATAAAGAATGAATATTATAGTAAGTCAACTGAAGAGCTTCACGCTAAACCGTTCAGTGCCTGCAATGAAATATAATTACTCCCCCATGCTCTGCACACGTTTAAGCTTAAAATATAATGTAATTTTCCTCATATGGAACTTTTAATTTTTTAAATAATCATTCCCCGTACCTTCTTTCCCGTTTCTTCTTTATTCCCGTAGCTTAACGAATATTTTTATCGCTGGACAGCTGTGAGCCATGAAGTGAATTAATTATGAACAAGAGCAAAAACCAGACCACAGACGCTTCTTGAAAGATGCTGCAGCTAATTGCTTGCTTTAGAAGAGCTTGAAAAGAAAAATCGAGCAAAAGTCTGTAGTGCTCGTTTCACAAATTCAAAAAGTATTGGTCAAATTTTCTATATGGAAACCTACTAATCCTAAACCTCAGCCCTTTCGTTAGAAAACATGCGGAGAAACGTATAAAAAAACATGAATAAATAATATGTTAATCCATGGTTATTATCCTTCGCTTCGTTTATCTTATCTAACACAATCGTAGAACAATTGAAAGGTATTGTATTGACAAACAACCAAATTGAATCGGAAAACATCATCTTATTATTCCAACGACTACGTTATGAGATGAGCATAGAACAGCCAATCCAATTACGGATAAAATACACACAAAATTTATTCTAATGCAGCTTCTCGGAGCTACCTGTCCTGTTTGTTCCATTTAGATTTTACTACATTTACAATTATAATTATGTGTCAATATCGTTCGCACACTCTGCTTAGAGGTACTATACTTAGAAATTGTTGTTGCTTTACCTACGGGTTTTATTCCCCACTTTCCGGTAACCAAAACATAATTCGATCTAAATAATGGTGTTTGTGCTACATCTTTTCGTAATAATATGAGGCATAAAACGAGCTTCATTGGTTTTATTTTCTAATAATCGAGAAATCTATTCCGAAAGTCTACTATATACTGTCATACAAACATCCTCATCGTTTTAAGTTTACAAACAAACACAGATATCACATTAGTGATAACAAGAACTTATATGCGATAGATATTATTTGTTGTTTATTATTTTTTGTGCGGGGCTATGCGCAGTATAGACCCCATGAAACCCCGGGGTTAATCTTTTTCTTAGCTTAGTTGAATGCTCAAGACCAATAATCAGGTTATAATGTGCCCACTGCTGGGACACAAGCCTCCTCTCTTCGAGAGGGAATGGGCCATAATCCCAGTATTATATTTGACTATTATGAATAATTGTTTGTAAAGATGCTACGAAACTCCTATTATTAGACAGAGTTAATCAAATTCGTCTTCCCCTGCCTCGTAAACGTTTTAAATATATTATATACTTATATTCAATAAAGGCGGAACGGGAAGCGCGTTACGAAGCGGGTATCGCATCAGTGCACTCGCGGTATTACTTCCATTCATTAATTTAATAACTTTGGGGTAGATTGTCTTCTATTATTATTCCTATGGGGAAGTACAGGGTGGCAGGGACATCGACGGGTAGCCATGGTAACAACCACGAATTCAGTCCATGATTCTGAACCCCCCTGGGCAATTAAATTTTTCGTCGGTTATTACAAATTAGGTGTTCCATACATTTCGACCATGTATGGCGCTTTTCTATGAAACCTAAGGGGTCTAGAATTCATTGTTACAGTTTGCGCGTCGATGTCACTGCCACCTGTATGATGCACTTTAAAGTGATATCTCCACCTACTGTGCAAAACACCGCGGTCGCGTTCATCCACAATACGGACATGCGATATACGTACCACAAAACTTACTTACACTTTGTTTCTTTGTTACAGATGGATGAACCAAGAGACTAAAGCTATCCACAATCGGGCGGAGACAATGACCACCATGAGTCCCATCAGTGAGGTCGCCAACGTGACCGACAACACCTCGCTACCCGTGGATCCTACGGTCATCTTCGGCCCTCAGAGGGATTCTCTCTTCATCGTGCTACCTATAACTATCGTATATTCAGTTATATTCTTTACTGGGGTACTGGGCAATATATTCACATGTTTAGTGATAGTTAGGAATAAAAGTATGCATACAGCTACCAATTATTATTTATTTAGTTTAGCGATCTCAGATCTACTGTTGCTGATAAGTGGGATGCCTCAGGAGATGTATTCGATATGGTCAAAATGGCCGTATGTGTTTGGACACAGTTTTTGTGTGATAAGAGGACTAGCGGCTGAGGCTTCAACGAATGCCAGTGTTTTAACAATAACGTTATTTACGGTAGAGAGATATTTAGCAATTTGTCACCCGTTTGTTTCGCACAAGATGTCGAAGCTATCGCGGGCGACGAAACACGTGATGTTCCTGTGGGTGGCGGCGGTGGGGCTGGCCCTGCCCCAGGCGCTGCAGTTCGGGATCCGCGAGCACAGCGGCGTGACCATGTGCCTGCAGACAAGAGTAATCATAGAACACTCCTTTGAGATATCGACGTTCTTCTTCTTTTTCGCGCCGATGGTGCTAATCACGGTGCTGTACTCACTAATAGGCCTGAAACTGAGAGACACTAACATAAGCAAAGAAAAAAGTCAGAAGGACTTTGACACAACAATGAGATACACGCACAAGATCAGGCGGAAACACAGCCAGTCCACGAGGAGGGTCGTCAAGATGTTAGGTATGAATCAATCAAAATTGTTTTGTTATTCCGTAGTATAATAAAAAAGCAGTATAATACTATTCGGTCAATTCTTTTGTATTAAATGCGAAATAGCCTGTTGATAGCAACAGTGACATAAAACCAAAAAAAAAATCAATGGTTAATTTAAAATAACAGATAAAGTCAGTAAACTCAAGTATAAATTCTGAATGCTAAAATATGGTTGCATACATTTGTATATAAAATAGCATATATCTCTCATAAAGCAGCTACTTGACCTTAATCCGCGAAAACAATTGAAGTACTTACTTAAATTAAAAAGACTTGACAAAACTTAAATACAAATCAATAGGTATACTAAACTTAGGTAGTATATAAGTATACGTCGTGAACTTGACCCCTACTTAACCTTACCTTATTTTATTTATAAATGCGGAATACCTATATGTACTTACTATCCGTATAAACTTCAGAATTTCCTTTAATTTTTCCGCGTTTGTCCGGGTTTTTTTTGAAATGGGTAAAGTGTGGTACGTTAATAACTTCATAAACGTGTAAAGTTGGAAAATGAAAAGCAAGACCAAAAACGTAGGAGCGTCGCTGTGCTGTTTTTATTTCGTTGAAAACGACGGTGTTTTTTTCGTACCTGGATTTTAATTAGTTAAGTACTCTACGTAAAGATTTTTGCCATTTTGGTTTTAAACAAAGATAATACAAAAGCACAACAAAAGGGCCACGATGCAGTGAGACCCGGAGCGAAAGTTAACACTCGAATAGCTAATTTTTATAAATACTAAGGGCAAATTTTTCAATCGACAGATAATTGATGACGGCACGGTTGGCGCAGTGGTTAAGCGATTGACTGCTGCGCTGCGTGTCGCGGGTTCGATTCCCGCACGGAACAAATATTTGTATGACCTACATGTATTTGTTCCGAGTCTGGGTGTTTTTCTATCTATAATATTTGTATGTATTTACAAAAAAAAAAAAAAAATTGTATATAAGTAGTTTATCAGCCATCTTGTTACCATAACACAAGCATTAGGTTGCTTAGCTTGGGACAAATGGTGCTGTGTGAAATGTCCAGGGATATTATTATTATATCCAGGGATATTATAATTGTTATTCGTGGAATAAAATTGACGTCTGACAGATTTTGTATCGAAGAACTGTCAAAAATTCATAATTATTCCTCCGATAAAACTATCTGGCGTTGGAGAAATCAGCCCTAAGGCAAATAGAAAAAACTATAGGTATATAAAATGAATAAAAATGTACCTGACCAACAGAATCAGGAACAGGATTCAAGTCAGACTCAGGGCTCCAGAAAATGGAATGTTCAGTAGAATCTATTGATTTCTGTTTCCAAATATCGTTTAAAACGCTAAGTGTTCATACACACGAACGCCACGCGTCAACAGCAAAGACAACTGCAACCGTCGACACGCGTCGGCGGCTGCCGTTGACGAGTGGTGATGGCTGCTGTTGCCTCCACCACACTCCATTGGAAGAATTGTATCTTTTTAGTAATCTCGTATCTACATAATGACAATTAATCGTCTGTCGTTTTGGTATTTCTTTTAACCACTGGCACGGGATTGTGAATTAGGACATTGTGAACTTTAAGCACCCGTGTTTAGCACAATGGTAATGGTGTTGCCTTGGTTTGGTGGTCAATGATCACTGTTTGATTATGGAAATCAAACCATCGTGCCGTTTCTCTAAAACTCATTGACTCTTCAACTAGTTTCTAAAAATAATGTCCAAATATTTACTTTAAGACATTACTTTTATGACAGTGACGCATCTAACTCTAGAAATCTCAATCATATTTTCATTTCCTGCATGAACGTAGTTCACAAATTGTTATTATTCCAACAGATGCGGCTGTAATTAGAATATCTGCAGTATTAATAGTCTTCTACTATTAATATAGAACTTCCGTTCATAAACTTTTCATCACATTCTTGTTGATTCAAGTTTTCTGCATAACGATGCATTGTGACTTCAAAACTGACAGACCTATCGTATCCCATACCCGACTTGGCAAATAACTAAAAATAGATCATTATCATTCCCAATTTATTTGGGGTTTGGGGTTTTTCCATAACTATTTCTCATATTATTCGTCATCTCGGTACTCGGGTCCTTTCTAGCAATATCCTCTTTCACACAGTCCATCCATCATTTCTTTGGTCTTCCCCTAATCTTAGAACTAAAAATAGATATAGTTTAGTCTAGTTGAACGGGGCTGTTTAGTAAAAAGGCTAGGCTGTTAACTGAAAGGTTAATTAAGCCAATTAGTTGCGACATATATAATAAACATCAAATGTCAAAGTGTATATAAAATGGTAACTATGTATAGCATGTTAACAAAAAAAAAAAACCTTCAGTGGGTAAAAATTGGTGCAGCTGAAACCAAGCTCAATCCCTGATTTATGTATTCTGAAAAAAACAGGACGTGCTCTGTCTGTGGCGAATTGCAACTGATGTTGAAATGAACTTCACATTTACATGTCATTAATTCAATGTTCGTAGCTACTCGTGCTACTAAGTATATAAGTAAGACATTAAAATTTGATTCTTAGTCCGTGAGTTATTAGTGCAGTGTTGTGAATTATATCTGCATATGACAAAGGTGCAAATAATACAAGACATAACTAAAATAATAGTTACATGTAAAATTTTTCCGAACAAACATATCGTAAATTTTTCGGTTCACTTGAATGTCGTCTAAAAAAAAATAACAAAATTAATTTGATTTTAAATTGTTGCTGGACTTTTTTGTTGGACGGTTCGTATATATACTTTGTTGTACACCAGAAAATATATTTAAAAAAATACAAAACTACTTCTCGCTTTCTTTGATCTCTTCCAGGCAACCTTGGAATAGACAGTGATTGCGTGGATACAAACAATGGGGTTGTCAGTGCTGCAAAATAATATACTATAGGAGATACATAGATAATTATAATACACACATAATATAATATATACGTAGGTATAATAAATGCAAATGGGGTAATTCGGTTTTTAAGGGGAGGATTTGAACTTGAAACTGTTTGTTACATTTTCACGCCTAAACCACTAAACTTCTGTTTTGGCAAAGAGATAGATGGCATCCTGGGGAAGCACATACTTTTTATCCTGGTAGCACGTTCCCGTGGGATAATTTCCGACATCCACGCGGGCGAAGTCGCGGGCAAAAGCTATTTTATTTATAGAATATCTAATAATCATAAAAATCATCAATATGACTCTACCCTATTGAATGACCATTTCATGAAATCATGACATTTGAGGCCAAGGAGTTGTATTACCGATTATAATTATAATTCTGCAGTCATATGACGGCTCGGTTGGCGCAGTGGTTAAGCGATTGACTGCTGCGCTGCGTGTCGCGGGTTCGATTCCCGCACGGAACAAATATTTGTATTGCCTACAGGTAGTTGTTCCGGGTCTGGCTGTTTGTGTATGTGAGTTTATATGTTTGTGAACGCATCCACGATACAGGAGTAATTCCTAGTATGGGGCAACGTTTAAAAAAAAAAAAAAAACAAAATTGTTACGGTCGCGTATACATATTTTAATCAACATACAACCTGCCGATCGATTCTGTAAAAAAATTACCAATAAAAGTTAGGTGACAAGAGCTAAGAGTGAGCTAGCTGTCAAAGGTGTCAATCCCTAGCATAACTATGACAGCTCACTTCACCTAAGTTTTCACGGTGAGATGGTTACAGAATCGCACTGCTGACACTGACCTGCAAATTGTAAAAAACGTAAGAGAATTTGAATTTAGCGGGCTATCTTAGCGCAGCCCTCTTTTGTCCTTTAGTTTAATGCTATCATTGTTTTGTCCACAGTGGCAGTCGTCGTGGCGTTCTTTATCTGTTGGGCGCCATTCCACGCCCAGCGACTGGTCGCGATCTACGGAACCACTGAAAACCATCTAGCACGATCACCGATCCTCCTATCTGTGTACTCGTTCCTCACCTATATCTCCGGAGTTTTCTACTACATGTCTACATGCATCAACCCGATATTCTACCACATCATGTCCAATAAGTTTAGGGACGCTTTCAAGGTAACTGTCAATCACCTTCTTGTATAAAACATTTGTTAATAACCCAGCTATTCAATTAAATTGCATGCTTATTAAGGTAGCTTATTAACTCGGATATGCATAATCTTGGCTTAAAATAAACTTAATGACCAACAAAATAACCAATATTTTATTAATAGGATTTTGTTTTCATATTTAATCCGAAGAGTTATTTTAGTTTTTAGTTTATCATCAAGCTAACTGATTGCAGTCTTATTTAACTAAGTAGAACGATTATTGAAACAATGAATATAGGTACTTAGCTAGTAACGAATAAATTATAAACCATCCCATACCAAACTTCAATACCTATTCGACCCAAATGTATTGGATGGCTCATTATTTTTTCGCGATTACGATGTTGGTCCCTTGGAGAAAGTTGTTCAGTTAGATGGTTTGTACCACACCCTTAAATTTGACCACACCTTTTTGATACAGACTGTATGTACGGTCACCAAAGGAGATAAGTAACCAGGGCCGTCGGATATAGTTGAAGTTTGGCAAGAAACTGATGGATGTTTTCGAATGAAATTTAATTTCATTAATAGAAAACAAATAGTTTATTTATCAAATTAAATTTCATTAATATCCAACGGTTTCTTACTAAACTTCAACTATATCCGATGCCCTGGTTACTTATCTCTTTTGCCGACTGTACCTCCTACAGTGTCATCCAAAAGTTAGTTGACATTTTTCCACTTCAGCTGTGATGGCACATTTTAAATCTTATAAAATATAAAAAATCAAGTAATCCTAAGAGATTAGGTACATGATTATTTATATGATAAATCATAGGCAGTAAAATTAATCAATAAAAACCTTAAAGTGTACAGTTCAAACCTTTTAAACGAGAATTTTAAATCACAATGTGGCATCGCAGCTCAAGTGGAAATATGTCAATTAACTTTTGGAGACCACTTTATATTGAAATACCTTTTGCACTCAATGTTAAACTCGTCACGATTCCAAAAAAGCCGTATATAAAGTTCGTGAAAATTAAAGTTAGCAGACGCTGTGTTTCAGAACTCAATGAGGCTGTGGTGCTGCCGCTCGAGCGAGAGAACCGCTGCCAAGCGCTGCTCCTACACGGCCATGGCCTTCCAACGGAACCCCACCTCTAGCGGTACTGCCAACTCAGGTCATTTTTTTTACACGGCATTTTAATTTACTTCTTAAATTTTACATAAACTTGTTTTTTCATGGGTTTTTTTTAATGCTACATGTACAGCTTGGCCCTTTAATGGCGACATTAATTTAATACACTTATTTATACGGTTTCGCGTTTTCGTTTTATGAACATATTTTAATTTCATTAAACATTTTTATATAGTTACATTTTTCAAAAATAGCATCTTGGAGCAACCTGTACTTAACTGTAGCGCAAAGATCATTTGCCGGGGTCGCGGATCACATCGCATCAATGAAATTGAAACGAATAACGTGCAAAGAGTAGGAGAATTGAAGGAAAGAGAGAGCCCTATGTCTGCGAGTAGCGCAGGCGGTAGTTTTCAAATTACGAATAGTTTTATGTTGTTATAATTTTTATGTTTACTGGCCACTAGCCGTACAACAATACAATGTTTAAGTTTAGTAAAAACCGATGGATGTTTTCGAATGAAATTTAGTTTGATAAATGAAGTGTTTGTTTTCTATTAACTAAATAAAATTTTATCCGAAAACATCAATCCGTTTCTTACTAAACTTCAACTATACCCGACGACCCTGCATACTTCTCTCTTTTGTTGACTTTACATAGCAACCAAGAAATACACGGGAACATTTAGATCCCACGCTATTTACCTGACACAATTTCATGATCAAATTATTTGTGGGTACTTGGTTCATTAAACCAAGGTTTTAATTACAGGCCAAAATATTTGTGTTGTGACCCCGTTAAATAATATAACAGAATTAATATGAATAATAGGCGTTTTCATGAGGAGAGTTGTTCATATGTTCAGTGTTGGATATGGACGTATCTACATATTTCGTTCTACAATATTATAAAATAGTATTCACGTTTTGCAGGTAATTCACGCAAAAACTCTTTGCGAAACGAAGCGAGCATCCGCTACAAAATGAGAGGCCAGGACGTCAGAGACCGATGCATCCCCACAGTGCACGTCTGCCACAATGGCAGGACGATCGTCACGCCCCCTGTGCATGACTACAGGACCTGCAGTAAGCACTCCTTCCAACAATCCCTCAAAGAAGAAATGATTAACAACAGAAACTCGTATTTAGACACTGCCATGCGATTAGCAAACGAAAAACGAAGACCTTGCTCGCCAGTATGCTGCACCTACCCTTCGTCACCTACTGAAACTATAGCAGTGACACCAGACGCCATAGTCAATAATATCTCAGAAGAAAAGAGAGATTACTCGGCGGACGAGCCTGAGAAATATCTCAAAGAGATCAAATTAAGAATTATACAACGTGAGAAAGAGTATGGATAAAATTGTATTGTGAAGTTCTAAGTTAGGCAACAAAATGAGAACAATTTGTCAATTTCTTTACGTCGAACTGTAAATAAGATATGGCGTACAAGATATCGAATTAAGTAGAATTATTTTTCAGTGTGTAATGTTATCTGGATTCATGAAACTACGTATAGTATTAAAACAATTTTTCATGTTGTTATGGAATTTAATAAACTTTGCATTCTTCGTGTCTGGGTAAGCATTCAAGAAATATAATCGTTACAGGTTAGTTCTTTTTAAGACCCGTATTTTTCTAAGCCGTTTTTCAGAATCCTCTAAAAAAATGCATAAATTCAGTACCTATTTGTAAACTTTTGAACAAAATATGTCACTAATCAACTTGTCCCATTCTTGCGAATCCTTTGGGCAGAAATATGTGGATCTGATCAACTTTTTGTGACAGCATAAATACTTCCTCGGTGGTCTCTTTGAATTTTTAACTGACTTCAAAAATGGAGGAGGTTCTCAACTCAGATGTTTATATTTTTCTACAATTTAATGAAAGATAGATCTTTCATTAAATTGGATAGATCTAATTTTGTCAGGAAAGTACCAGTGAGCAACTAACAAGGAACTATTTCCTCTTGCGATTCGATTCACACATGTTTGGATGTCAAAATATAAAGAAGAGCTTTATTATGTAAAAGTATGTGTATCTTGGACGGTAACTTTAGCCAAGAAATTTATATTCATGAATATTTGGAGAATCTTTTCCTAGGACAAAATATTATATGAAAAAACTAATTTACTCGATTACTTGTTACGGAGAATGAAATAAAATAGTTTCGCGGAAAACGAAATACCTTTTTTTCTTTTTTTCCTTGCACTTGTACCAGTGTTGAAAATATTTCGATTAGGTAATAATATTATTAAAACTTACATTAAACTTAATTATTATTAATGCAAATTCGGTCATTGCTTACCAATGAACGAATTTGTATTAATAATAATTAGGTTTACGTGCTTATTCCGCGCAGACCTATAAATTGTTAACCAGACCAATCATTGTCTTTGATTACATACCTATTTAATTAACTAACTTTTCTAAACTTATGTAGGTATGTATGAAATCTCAAGTTTTTAATAATTATTAGCTTCACGGTTGTAACAAAAGTAAGTACTTACATTATTATAAGTACCCACGTACGTATATAATTTTCACAAAAATGAGTCAAGATTTTGTCGTGAATCCAAAGATGTCCCGAGTCGTGCTGATAACTTCTATTGAAATAGGTTTATGATATTCTAAGCTCTTCTGAACAATAAAAATAAGAACAGCAATTAATCATGAACATGTATCTCCGCACTTGAAGCTTTAGGCGGATCATGCACTAAGTACTTACAACGCGCCACGCGACGGGGCGTAAATAACGCGTATATATATAAATGTAAATACTTTCCAATACGTTTATTATAAGATAATTATTATTCGTATTTTTATTGCATTTTGTACTTAGGTATTTTAAATATAAATGTATTTTTATGTAATTTTAACTTTTTGGGGGACTTGACTTGGATACGAGTCAGATTCGATGCAAGACTGAGATTTAAAAAAGTAACTAATGGTTCACCAAAACACAAGAAGATATATTTAAGTAATAAGTATTTTTCTCAGTTTATTTGTGATTGTTTTTTTATACATAGCTATAATTAATATCTCTATAAGTACCTTTGTGTAAATAGCATGATATAGATATAAAAATATTCATTATATATTTATTATGTACATTATATGAAGAATATTCCTTTGTTGCTCTTCATTGCATTTTAAATGTGCTGTTCGTGTGAAAATAGTAGATCACTAATTCCAATGACTTTAGCCATTTCATACAATGACTTTCGCATTTTCAAATAATTTGTCGTAAATTCACTTGGCAGGAAATAGGTCTTTCTGCCTTCGGCCCGAGCCGGGTGTGCAACGCAATGATTAATTAGTTAGCGACCTATATCCGGACTCGAACCGTCCGGGCTCTCAGGTGATCTAGAACTGCAGTGCGATTCTGTAACAATCTCACCGTGATAACTTAGTTGAAGTGAGGTGTCATTCCAACTAATGCTAGGGATTGACACTATTGACAACTCACTCTAAGCTCACTTCACTTAACTTTTCACGGTGAGATTTTTACCGAATCGCTCGGCTTCACTCCTTTGACGTAAGCGAACATTGGCCCCGACAACCTGAATCCCGAAATACCAGGGTCTGTTTCAGGGGACCCAAAACTTTGTGCTTTGAGCTTTATTGTTTCAAAAAGTGCTCGTGTAAACGCCAACTTGTGTATAATTTTAACAAGAACAGAACATTTTAATGAAACCTACTTTTGTAAACAGTGTTAAATGTGAAATGCCTAAGACGTTTTCTTATTTTTTCATTAATATAAGAAGAAATACGACAACACAACTGTCAATGAAAGTAATTTTTTTTTTTAATTGTTCTTTTGTGTTTTCTTGAAGTCACTGCACATACACAATTAGTAGATCAAAAGATATATTGTGTGCTTTAAACAATAATAAAGAGGGTAGACTTTGTTAATTGTTCGTCTGTGTCTTTTATTTCTATTTGCATACTATTTAAAGCTAACCTTCAACGCGGTAAGGGTAGCCCGCTCAATTCAAGTTTGCAGTCAGTGTCAGGTTGTATTAAATTAAATTAAATATGATTCGCGGCCGGATCAAGTAGGTATTCATAGAATTATAATCAATAAAATCATCAATAACGTAAGAAACTTTGAATTTCGCGGGCTACCGGGTAACCCGCGAAATCCAAAGTTTCTTACGTATTTTTCCAATTTGCAGGTCATTGTCAGGTTGTATGTTGAACCAGTTCCTATGACCAGCATACAATGTGGAGACAACAATACGACAATAAATTGCAGAAGAGTATTTTGGAACTATCAAATTAATCCTAGCATCGAAATTAAAAAAGGGGTTTTTTCAAACAAAGTAAATAAGTAGTAGTGATCGGCCAACTATGGGTTTTTCCAATCTTTGACTAGCTATATAGTGACTACAATATTGGATATATTTGATTGAATTTTCGTATGCAGACTGGGGACTTACGTCATCGATATACGCAGTTTAATTTATAGTCGTATTTTCGTCTCCACCTTGTACCTATAGTTAGCTGTTGTATATAGTTTGGTTATATGATTTGGTGATATTGATGATTTCATTGATTATAATTCTATAAATACCTACTTGATCCGGCCGCGAATCATATTTAATTTGCGGCCGTATCCGCAAATCATATTTTATTTAAAATACAACCTGACACTGACATCCGGAGGGTGAAGCCCCTTATCATAAACTTCCTCTGTAAATGCCCTGAAAACTGCGGTGGGTTCTATCGAAAAAGAAAAGTTGCAGTCAGGGTCTCCAACTCCGAGTGTGCTCGGGGGCTCCCACGAGAGGTAAATAGACAACTGATCAGTCAATCTACTTTAAGCGATATCTCTTTAATATAACTCGCCGACAAGACGTCTACTACTTACCTACGTTATTACATTACAAACCTTTGAATAACCTAAATTTTCAAAGATGTGTGTTAAAATTTTAGAGCCCGCTTCGCTCTCGTTTGCACCTACTTTTTCTGGGTTCTAAAACATTTTGCTAAAGTCTGCGAATTAACACGTATTTCGGTATGAATGATCATGAGAAAATGTAACCTATCCAAGATGATAATTGTTCAGCTCAATTCGCTCTCATTCGCGGCTGGGTTTCGGTTTCGGCAGCAAAAACTACTTTCCGTCGGGCACTAATACCATTATGTTCGTCGGTGATGCAGTTAGTGTGAAAACAGCGTAAAACAATAAAACCAATTAGTGTAAAAAAACTGTTTCAGGAAGGGGTTGGTACTTAGTATAATTTTATATTTTGTTAATCTAGTTTACCTGTCTTTCCCACATTCATAAAATGGGACATCTACATATATTCATAAACTGCTATAAAAAAGAACCGAAAATAAACATGACTAAGAAAGAGCACCCACAAGGTTTTCTAAGAGCGTGCCCCTGTTTGCATAAATAGCATTGATGAACTAAATAAAAACTCAATTGAATTATTCTATTTATAAAAAAGGCTGTCCAGCTTTACAACTTGCCTATTTGTCTCTACGCAGATTCAACGACCCAGTTGAAAACTTCTTTTAATTCGTTAGATATCATTTCAGCGCAGAATCGAGCGAATCTATTGAAAACAACTGCTCCATGTTGGTGTGATGCAAATAGGTATTAATTACGTCTGGGGGCCACACTTATACGGCTTTAGTAACTAGTAGTATTGCCGCAGTATGTAAGTGTAGCAAGCCGCCAATTCATGTTGGACAAAACATTCGTGAGAAACCATAAGAAACTGGAAGAGTATCGAACATTGCGATACATACCTACCATAAACGCATGTTCACCTTTTTCCATAGGGCCATGAGTAGGGGTCTAGAGAACGCTACGATTGCTACGATTCATACGTTCTCTTGTAGCTTCATCATTCAACGGAACTCGATAAAATGAATAATGTTCAAATCTCTCTAAACCCGCGAGATCAAGGCCTGTTTCAGTAGCTCATTCCTTAAATTATTGGGAGGTTTATAATACGTATCAAAGCGTCGGTCTTCATAATCAATTTCCATTTTCCTAAAGGAAATTGTATATGAAGACCGAGACCGATCATAGTTTACCCGCTGCTCTCCATTTTAATGAAAACGTCGCTTGTAAGACCGCGGCTGCTCCATAAAATAATACTCTAACTTTCAATATTATGACATTGAAAGCTATTAATGTTAGTCTACTTTTTAAGTGTAGATATTTAATTAGTTCGCAGTTAAATTGATCCTCTGTTCATTGGTTCCTGTCAAGATCTCATACAGTCGGGTGCGCAAAGTGGAATACTACTGGTGATTTTCAAACTGGTTATCTAAACGGAATTCCTCTTTTATGAGAAACCTTAATGTTGCCAGGGTGTCAGGCACATCGACGCGCAAATCTTAACCATGAATTCAGCACATGATTCTAGAAAGACGTAGAGTGAAAATGTACCGCCGGTCATTAAAAAAAAAACCTGATGTTTCAATAGAAAAGTGTGCCCACGCGATCAAAATGTGCGTAACAGCTGTTTTATTTATTTATTTTACCATTTATGTACACACATATACAGGGTTAATTTTCAAACACCAGCCAAATTGAAGGGTGTGGTACAGACCATCAGACTGAACAATTTTCTCCATGGGACCAACATCGTAATCGCGAATAAAAATTCAGCCGTCACATACGTTTAGGTCGAGTAGGTATTGAAGGTTTCTATGGAGTAGTTGATAAATATTTCGTGATTACGATATTGGTCCCATAGAGAAAATTGTTCAGTCTGATGGTCTGTACCACACCCTTAAATTTGGCTGGTCTTTGAAAATTAACCCTGTATAAACAGACAAAAAAAAAACAGAACAGAAAAACAGGTAGGTACAAAGGCATAGATGTAGGAAAGAAGCACAAAGGTGATGCTTATTTCATAAGAAATCTCTTTTAGGACAATAGATATTAGAGAAATGTAGACAGCGTGTGAAAGAGTAAAAGTGAGTGAGTGAGTGTTTTTTAAATAACCGACGAAAAATGTGTAGGTACGCAGACGGGTTCAGAATCATACACTGGATCCATGGTAAGAGGTTGCGCGTCGATGTCGATGCCACCCTGTATTTGTGCTTAGATATTTTTTTTTTTAATATGTGTGGTCCTGTCAGGCAAGGTTAAATGACAGGAGCCGAAGAAATAAGCAGTAGGTAGGTCAGTGGTGCAATACATAGGTTGATAAGATAAAAATAAATACTAGTACAAAAATGAAAATAAAACCTCAACCTCTAACCACACCAGTGCACTTCAACTACTCATAACTGATATTTTACCGCAAAATGTAAAAAGACGAACTAAACGCTCAGAATACAGACGTTAGAATATTGCATTTATATGATTATCATCACGCTATACCTTTACAGAGCTAAGCAGTCAATCATGACATATATAGAAACAGCTATTTTAGTTAACTTTCAGCAAAGGAATAGCTTAGTGGTTCGACGACTGCTTATTACTATCCTGTGTTTTGATTCCTAACTATTGATATTTTTGCGATTCTTTTTTTGATGTGAAACATTAATGCGGCGGGTCAGACAGGCTGTCGTGTTGCCGACATGTCATAATAATAATAATAATCTTTATTACACCAGAAAGTGGTTACAAAATCCTGTGCTAGGTGATAGACCTGTGTAACAAGAGCCAGTGCCCTCTCCCAGTAGGAGATGTTACAGAATCTTATGCAAAAAGATTAACAAAAATAAAAAGAATATGGTAACAACAAAAAAGTAAAATATACTAAAGCGGTTAAAAGAAGCCTGTATTGAGTATGTGAGTGTTTGTGTGAATGTTTGTGTCTCAGTGTGAGCATGCATGTGTCTGAGGGTGTGTGAGGGTGTGATGGTGTGTGTGTGTGTGGGTGGGTGAGTGTATCATCGCCACGCCAACAGCCGCCACGCGCTCATAACTCTGTGACTCTCTTCCCACTCGGCTCGGCGATCCCTCCTCTCTCTTACCGCGTTGAGCTCGTTTGCAAACAACAAAATATTTTCGATGTTTCACATCAGACGACTGTAGGTATCCCGCGACTGCTCAATTGTTTACCTTTTTTACACTAATAAAATAATTTTTATAGTTCGTAGAATGTACTCAGAAAAACATGAAGTTAGGCCTTTTCTATCACTGGTTAATGAGAAATCCCGTATGTTTACAATGTAGGTACTGACCTATTATTTTAGTGATAACCGTTCGTCAGGAATGATCTGTAAGAATGCAGTCAGTATATCAGTCTTGTGCCATTAGGTAGTGTATATACAGGAATGCATTAATTTATTCTCTAAAAACAAAAAGCTTCTGAAGCAATGGGAAAATGCTACTAGAGGCTGCGGTGTCGACCTCAGGACGAGCTGCTTCTCACACGGACAGCTGTATTACGTCGCTTGCTCCCGCGTCACCAGACTTGACTCTTTTTGGCTGCTGACACCAAAACTATAGTATATTGTGGTGTCTTACGATTTTCACGCGAACCAAGTCGCGGGCAGAAGCTAGTATAAGATAAAACAATATCAAATTAACAGATGACAGTAGGTACTAATGGTTACCTGCATATTGTGAAGAACGCGCTAAGTACTTGCTACTTTATTGACTACAATTAAGGCTGGTAATTGACGTGGCGTGCCGGCAAACCATGATCATAGATCTATGCTATTACCTAATATACTATCTATAGTAACACGACACGAGACTAGCACTGAGGCGTGTAACAGAGGGAAAATCGTAGCAATAATTCAGTATCATTTTTTTTTTTTTTTTTAAGGATTCTGTAAACTGGGAATTTATCTACGATAGAGTGTCAACAAAGCTAAAGTAAGTGACATATAAACAAATTACTATATATTTTTTTTAATAAGCCTATTCTTTAATTCTGTTGTACTAAAATTAAGTGGTGCGCCATCTTTGGGAGTGTGTGATATTGCTAATCCTTTGCTTCATATGTTCAAAAAATGTGTCATGTGTCTGCTCAACAACGTAAATAACGCAATGAATGTTGTTGAACTGTCAAAATGAAACCGATTCCGATTGATCGTGCGTTACGCAATATGGGTGCAGGTAGGTAATAACGTTATACTCCCGAGTACCGTATAAGTACCTGTATCCAGTATTTCAGTAGGAATCAATCGTATTTTTCATTCCAAATACTCTGCCGCCCATTTTATATGAAATTATTCACAATAAAATTCATTTATGATAACTTTGCTATAGAATTTCACTCAGGCGTGTACCTTTCTGCGAATAGTTCAAAATCTCGTTACCGAGATACGAATAAAATTCCAAAGGCGTTGTGGCTTCTTTTTCTTTGAATTTATTTTAGTTTGTTTTGTTACCAACTAATCTTTTGAAGAAATTCCGCTTTGTTTGTTAACCAAAATTCACAATGACCAGATCATTGATCATTCAAAGAAAGTCTGCAGCACAATGCCTTTTTAACTTATAATTGAATTTTAGTGCTGGGCCAGAGCGTAGGGTTAGGATATTAAAATTCAAATTGAATTTACGTATTTCTCGAAATTCAGAGAAGTCGGACTACATAATTATTAGAATTTATATTACAAATATTAAATACGAGTACTAACCCAATGGGAGCTTTGATATCCTGAAAATAAATAAAAATACAAAATCAATTCAAAATCATAACTTGAAAAAATTCAATCAAATATGCCAAATATGCTTGGATGGCATTGTCATTCATTTGATATGTCACCTCTAGCTGAAAGGTGCTGAATAACAATTTGCGCGCGACTTGCTGAATGAACTAGTTTTGCGACAACTGACTTAACAATTCTCGACAGAAACTCGATTCATCGTTATTCGCTTTAACAGAAAATCGAATTGAAGCACAGGTTGAAGAGGTTATAGTACCTACCTACTTGTTTTGTCAATAAAACAGTTATATTGTAATGAAATGTATTGTAAAGTAGTAGGTATCGTGTGTAATTAACCATGTTACTTGGCCCTTGTGAATGTATAATGATCTGAGTAGCGGTTGTGCCTTGTCACTGTGTTGTGTTCATCGATTACGGTTGCCTGTCAGCGGGGTGAGTACTTAGAATTTATATTATTTTTTGTTATTGTTAAAGTTATAGGCCTACATTAAAATATAGCTAGGATTTCTTAAAATAAAGAAGTACTGACTTATATACTGAAAAATTAATGGACTGCAACAATTATTGGACTTGTTTTTATGAACGGCAAATGGTTTCCTACGTTTGTTGACGGCTTATCAGCGCGTTTTTATAAGTGAATTATTCGTTAGCCGAGTTGATTCTGAATCCATGCTATTTGTAACTG
This sequence comes from Apamea crenata, assembly GCA_949629185.1. Taxonomy (NCBI): domain Eukaryota; kingdom Metazoa; phylum Arthropoda; class Insecta; order Lepidoptera; family Noctuidae; genus Apamea; species Apamea crenata. The sequence continues at coordinate 12,321,810 of OX451360.1, read as the reverse complement.
GTGCAATACCTTTAATCTGTATATTATAAAAGATTTGCGATCATTATTTTAGCAGTTACACGATCTTATGGCCAAAAAAGTAGTATGGTTAATTTATAATGTTGTCTGTAAATAACTTCAATTCTGTATAGCAAAGCCACTTACGCTACCTATTTCGGACAAGAATGTGCATTACTTAACGAATAGCTTACCTACAGGGTACCGCGAAATATGTCTAAAAATATTTATATAACCCTGCTGCCGGGTTAGCCCGTTTTCTTTGTCAAATATTTCGCTTAAATACAACGTATTTTATTCCTGTCATCCTTCTTTTTGCTGTTTAAAGCAAAAACTGCGAATGGGCTCATATTTCGTGCAGTACTGCAGCAGTGCAAGTGCTGAGGCCCGCTCTTTTTTAATAACCTTTGCGCGTAGCTCGGCCATATTATGTCATCATAATCATTTGCCTAGCCTTTTCCCGGCTATGTTAGGGTCGGCTTCCAGTCTAACCGCATGCATGCATACCAGTATTTTACATGGCCAATATGGTTTAAACCCATAAAAAATCTATTTCAGTGAAAACATATTCTTTCAGACATTTATACGCTTCAATGATTACCAGATTATATTATTCATACGTTCTTATTATATTATTTTAATTATTGTGAATGTGAGGACTAGTTTAGCAGTTTGAATAGTTTATGTGGCCTTCCCAAATGTCCTTTCTTTGGTATTGTTCATCGAATCGTTGAGCTCATTAAGTTCTGAGTTGATCTGCACGGTTACTGACAATGCGTGCACCGACTGGACAGGTCCACTCAATCTGTGTGGTTCTTTCCTCAAAAGACCATTTCAGACACCAATCTACATGGTCTTCACATGATCTGACCAAAATTGTGTCTGGACTTTAAAAGAAACTGTGACCTCTGAGTTTGTTTCAGTCTTTCTTCTCAGAGTAGTCAGATATGAAACGCCGACCTCATCTAGTTTAAAAAATATATGATTGACGTGTAAAAGTGTTTGCACAAATCTACCTTCTATTATTTAGATCTGACGCTTGTGGTGACTTGCTGATTGTGCGCTTGTGTGATTGGTGTCGCGGATTATATTTACGCTTGAAAATTTGTAACAATTACAAATACTTATTTCTTATCGTTGTAAACGATTTTGGGTGCAGGGAGAATTATTTACGGACGCATTCTTGACACAGGATTAATATAACTAGTTGAATGCCGTAATTACATACCTACACAATTAAAAAGCTATTGTGTACCGCGTGGATTCACGTTCGAATACGATGGGCTAAAAAAATAGAATACCTACCACCGAAGTTCTATAGATTTTTTCTGATTTAGGTACTTTGTAAAGAATAAATGTTTTCTACATATAAGCATTTTCCAAATGTTTCCAAAGCCAGCAACAGGACCAATAAGTTCTACAAATAGTCCGTCCGTGACTTGGCGACCGACTGACATTCAAGAATCATATAGCGAGCACCTGCGCACTCGCTCGTAACACGTTTTGGAAAACACAAAAAACGCGGTGATTTATTCTGCATAAACAAATAAACACAAGTAAACTTAATACACATAATAATACAAAGTAGCCAAAAGCCCAGACAGCATTCGACTAATAAAAATAAACAGAGAAGTTAAAAATAATCAAACAATCTGCCTAGCCTTTTCCCAACTATGTCGGGGTCGGCTTCCAGTCTAACTGCCTACCTTCTTTACATCTGCACCCTCACTACGTAACACACTATCAATCTCAATCCGAATCATTTTGAAGTATCGCTAATCCATTGCTTCATATGTTCGAAAAATTTGTCTGCTTAACCAAGTAAATAGCGCAATTAATGTTGTTGAGCTATTGCTACTGATAGTGTGTTTCACAGTTACGCCGCTGACCTCCATAACCCAGTTACTATACTTAAAAAGTTTTACAATAGGCAGTAAAAATCAATAAGTAGGTAAGTACAACTACTTTTTTAACCCATCCCTAAAGAGATAGATCATTAGGTATTTAATAATGCCATTTATTAGAGGGGTGACTGAACTTTGAAATCACAACGGTTGAATAGCTGTTTTCAAACTTAGATCATTGTTGTATTGGAAAACTTTGACTGTCATTTTGATTGATTCAAACTTTTCTTATAATGATTTTAGGCGCGAGTTCATCAGCAATGTATTATTTGACCTAAGACAAATGACATTATTAGATTGAATACCTACCAATATATTTTGATATCTGTTACTTTACTCAAATACATAGTTACATAATTATGTTCGAGTTTTAATCGAACACTCAGAAAAAATGCATAGCAAAAGTAAAAGTTTCTCTATTGTGAAACAAAAACAAATGGGGATAATAAGAATGGAACCGATTATAGCTACAAAAGTTAAAAACTGTGTCTCAGCTATCAACGCCCGCCTAAACATACGAAACACATATGTAGTTCCTTTTTTTGCTTTAATTGCATCGAACGAAATTGCATGAAGGAAAACATCGTGAGGAAACCGGCATGTCCTAGAACCAAAAATTCGAAGACATCGTCTACCAACCGGCACTGGGCCAGCGTGGTAGATTATAGCCCACTCCCTCTCGAAGAGAGGAGCCCTGTGTCCCAGCAGTGGGAACATTAGACTGATTATGCATCAAACGCAAGTTCACCAGAAAGTGGGGCCAGTTTTCGTTCAGATCTCATTAGCTAGAGACAGCGTATTCAAAACCATTTTACCATACATTACCAATAGCAATAAGTTAGTTATAATACACAATATAGTTTACCATTTCTTGTAACTAAGTGTTATAGTGATTCAATATAGCTATTAAGCTTATAATTCGAGACTTTAACTTTTACGATATGCATAATTATCCTATCAATTCAAGAAAGATGTGTTAGGTCACCTTAGCGCCAAGCACTACTTTCTACAAGGTACATTGTACCTAGGCAGGTACATACAATGTACCGTAACGACGTGACGTGGTAGTGACGTGTAACGTAGTATCTAATATCTAAAATTCAAAGAATGTACCTACAAATGAATAAAATGTAAATTTACGTCAGGCGCTGACGGTTTATTCCTGTCAAATTAGTCAGCGCCTGACGTAAATTGACGTATTTTAGTAACCATGTTTTTAATCACGTCTAAACTAAACTTGCTATAGGTATCTTAATTTGACAGGACTAAACTAATATTTATCTTCTGTCCTTTTCTTAATGAAATAGAAAGATAAAGATGCACTGAACTGGTCTTTTAATGCCAAAGTTACTTTTAGAGCAACACAAAATTATCTTATCTATGACCTTACCATATCTGTTTATTCTGTAAAAATATCACTGTGAAAATGTTGGTGCTGTCAATACAGCGCACTTTGCTTAAGATTTCACGATGAAATTTTTTAGATTTCTGAATTTTTATTTCGGTGTTTTTTACGAAAAACATCGGCTGAACTAAATAGTTTGCTTATTTTATAGAAGCAATAGTATATACTTAAATTACTATCAGCAAGTTCGATGGTCGCAACTTGTATTTTAATTTCAAATGTGACGTTTTTAAAGTTCATTCTTTTATTAACATACAATAGATTCGTTTGCCCTTTCGACCTTAACATCGACACACTGTCTTTGTTTTAATTCGATTTTGGCTTGTTAATAGCATAGCATTGAAGCGTATCTACCTATTGACTAAAAAACGATGACAACATTTTATGTAAAATAAAATTAAATGTAGGTGTATTTAATGCCGTTTGTTTTTTATGCTGCGACCACATCGTCGTGAGAAGGCGAACTATGTACACTTCGCGCGCGCTCTCTCTCTCACACACCGCTTGACGTCGCGCTGTAGACTGTCTGACGGTTTTTCTAGGGCAGATACCAGTCTCCCACAAAGGATATAACAGACTGATGTTATAATCTTCATACATTTTAAGGCGCCTTTGTGGACAACAAATATGAAAATATATATACAAATGTTTATGTTTATTATCCTTTAAAGTAGGTACTTTTCGTTGCCTCATGAGCAGTTTACTAAATTCTCAATTCACCAGATTCTTTATCAACTTGTTTGTTAACTTACCCGATTCTGTACTCACCACATTCTCAATTCACCAAATGTTGTACAGTTAGGTAACAATTTGTTTACGATTTGCAATAGGTACGTACAAAAATGCCGCAGTGTGAGCGAACGGTTAGTCTATTAGTTACCTACATATTTTATTGATTGTTAAATAATCTTAGGTGTTGTTGAATTTAGCGATGATACAACAAAAATAAAACAACTAAAACAACAAAAAACTAACAATTAAAATAATTATTAAATAAAACTCATTAACTTAAATACAAATACAAGGTATAAATAATATAAGTGTATGAGTACCTACTAATTATTATTTCAATTAAATTTATATTTTGTACTCATGGGCTTGCGCAGCCCATCATATGTTTTGAATAAACTATATGCCAAGAGATTTGAAAACCAGTCTAATAATAATTTCAATTTACTAATTCGGAAATTTGAATTATTCATACTTACTATATTAATTAAAAAATTAAAACACACAGTCATTCCAAAGTTTTAAGTTTTCACTTCTGTCGGCACGACTGCCTATTTTTTTTTTAATATTTTGACCATTCATCATTGTGCATGTTCATCAAAATCATTAGAAAACCAGTGTCAGACAGCATCTGTCTGGCATTATCTAATGCTAAAATGAACCTTTTTGGCGCAGCCGTGAGGCACAAACTATTGTTGTAAAAACATTACTTTCATTTTTATTTTGTTGTTTGTATTTCGTGTCTCACGAACTGTGTCTAACTATACATGATTATTTCTTTTAAAATAGCAGTATCTGCTTACTAATTAGTTTTCTTTAAATAATTTTATTGATAGAAAATAGAGATTTGTGTTAAATTTTAGAATGCGTTTCTCATTTTACTTTTGAAGAATTGAGAATATGGTGAGTTGAGAATCCAGTGTGTTGAGAATCTGGTCAATTCAGAATCTGGTTAAATCGAGAATCAGGTAAATTACGAATCTGGCGAACTGCTCAAAGACTTGGTTACAATAAGAAGCAAAACATAATTTTCTTTACACTATGCTTGCAATATTCATTTATATCAATAAAATTCATACTCCGGAGCGGTTTAAAACACTTGACTGCTCAGCGTAGGTAGGTATACACACAAGTATATCGTCGCCCTAAAGCTCGGGAATGCAATTGTGGTCATTTTTATTACATTTATGAAACCACCCACGCCCTAATTTCACACAAAAAAAGTTTAGTAACCAGTAACGCCATCCATGACGAGTTTGAAAAACTCACAAACGGTTTTAAATAAATGTATATTGACAGTTTTTTCTTCCTCCTGTAAAGTTGCCTTTTTATCGCTTTGAAATCTCTAAATAGACTTCGAACCCAAGTCGACCGGAGGAAAGACAATCTCCACAGATGGGGGTTCACTGACGGATCTGAACTCAAGTGCGTATGCGGCACCTCCCCATCCCCACAGACAATGGCCCACCTTCATTCCACTTGATGATCAATGACTGCGTCAGTGAACGGAGTTCGCGCAGATGAATTTTGGTTCAAAAATATTTAAACTTTTTGCCATCGGTAGATCGATACGAGGTTTTTACTCTAAGGCGACGATATGTAGATCATGGCGTGTTAAAAACCACTTAGTCAAAGTTTGCTTTCCGCATAAGGTGTCTACAGATTCGCTCGATTTTTGACGACCGTTATTGTCGCTCGATATGTTGATTTGACGATCAAGATTTTTCAGCTTCTTACAGATTTGCTCAATTTTATGAAAATTTTGATTATTTAATTTGAAAGAAAGAAATAAAAATGATTTGTCCTGCACAAACAATATTTATATTTCGGTTAACTCTTTCTAAAATAGGTAATAGTGTTAGGGTATGGAAGGACAGTGTACGAGTAGGCCGGTCAACACCACAAGTACCAGATACTTAACATAATAAAAAATCCTTTTTACTAAAAAAATACAACCGACATCCAACAAAAAACACTACAAAGTGAAAAATAACTTTATTTTCGGAAATCGGTTTCTTCGGTTTTGTATTTTCGTTTTTTTACACCTATTTATACCAAACGGCATCGATAAATATCAGATAAGAAATAGATACATATAAGAGCAAAATTGAGCATCACTTGTGGATTTTTTGATCGACAATTATCCAGATAGCTTTCTGGATAATTGTCACAATAGCGATCAACAAGAAATACGATGTCGATATTCTGTTGCTTCTATGTACGGTCACCAAAGGAGATAAGTAACCAGGGTCGTCGGATATAGTTGAAGTTTAGTAAGAAACCGATGAATGTTTTCGATTAAAATTTAGTGTAATTAATAGAAAACAAACAGTTCATTTATCAAATTACTTTTCATTCGAAAACACCCTTCGGTTTCTTACTAAACTTCAACTATATCCGACGACCCTGGTTACTTATCTCTTTTGGTAAGTGTACATTAATTACTCAGTTTTGTTTGATCACACGTGTTGATTGCCAAAAATCTAACAAATCTGTAGGCACCTCTTATCTCTTCTATGGGCCGTATAACCCCCAACAGTTAATTTGACACTTCGCTCGGATAACGTAAGCGCGCGATACTGAGGTGTCGGTAGCGAGAGCGGTAACAGCGCGATACTGAGGTGTCGGTAGCGAGAGCGGTAACAGCGCGAAGGTCGGGACTCGGGAGGGGCCAGTCCACACTAGGGACTCAAGTTAGCTCTCACGGCGCCTACAGCTGCTGAACAACTCACTAAATTCAAATTTGATTTCAATTCAAACTTGGGCGGAACTCTGGGTCGCCTTTGAAACTAAAGACTGGCTGGCCTGATATGCATGAGGATAATCTTGAAAATATTCCTGCTCGATCACATAAAAGGACACTAAGCAGTTTTATTTATTTATTTAATTTATATTTATTTATCCATTTATTTCAGGCATCAAGGCCCATATAAAACACATAGGGGAGGTCAGCTCAAAGCGGCCACCTTAACTTTATATTAAGAAAAAACCTATAAAACGATTCATTTTTGAAAATAATTTTATACTAATAGGTAGAAAATTTATTTAATTTTTGTAATTTGCAATTTAAATTTCGCGCAAATTTAAATATAAGCCTTAGATTTGTAGATTACAAAAACTTGTCAAAAAACCGCTTTGCCCGAGGGGTCGCCCAAAGCGGCCATGGTTGTAAGGGCATAGAGGCCACCCCAAAAATTCTTCGCAAATGTTTATTTTTTGTTGAAATATATCGTGCTAGACAAAATAAAAATAAAAAAATTTATATTAAAACCATTATTTATTATTATTAAACATATTTTTAATAAAATAATCAACATTTTCTACCCGTTTTAATCACAATCGGTCTTAACAGTAATTTAACTGAACTTTGTATTATTTAGTTAACATTTTAGGAACTACTGCTACCTATTAGGTTGATACTTGACATTTTTATTAATCACAGTTAGGTACTTCTATTACTTAAGTCTTTCAACAGTCTTTATCTTTTATCAAAATTAATCCTCTTTTTTAAATAAAACAATTAAAATTAAATTATAACAACAGAGATCAGATTTCTTGACAGTTATCACAGTAGTAAACTCCAGTTCCGGAATATGTCGTACACGATTCATGAGCCCATAACTGGCAGTCATCACAGCGAATCCAGTCCTCTACGGGTGGATCTTCATATGGCTCCATGCAAATCAAACAAAAATAATTTTAATTTTAACTTCATCCCAAGACGCCTGGGTAGTTTTACGTTTGTAATTGTTGACCATCTAAACAAAATAACTGAGCATATCAATCGAATCATAATATTTTAATAAGGGAAAAGCGGTCACCTGGCCACTTTGCCCGAGCCGCTTTGCCCTTATCGCCCATTTTGTTATAAAAATTAACTACTCCCACATTATTTATCAAATTTTGGAGCTAATACTAAATAAACAAAGCCAAATAGACAAGTAACAATACAAGTGTAATGCAAGCATTTAAACTTAAATAGGTTTGACCAAAACAGGTTAAACTTACCTTGTATTATTTTAACAAAAGACGCGAAAACGTATTTTTCGTCACTAAGCGCCACCCGCTCGCTCCCACCGCTACCGAATGACTTATCGGCACGGGGCGAAGGTTTATTACGCATGCAGAAAGGTAACATCGCGCTATCACTTCAAATATCCGAAAAATGAATCGTGGCCGCTTTGCCTTCTATGGCCGCTTTGAGCTGACTTCCCCTACAATACAATACAATATTAATATAACTTAAAATACTATACTATTACTATACTACACTTACAATTACTATACTTAGTTTTGAACCACTTGAAACCTGAACGGAACTGTGAACCTTATTTTAAAGTATTAAATACCAAGAATGCCTACTAATACAAGATCTTCGTTCCTATAGCATATTGTTTGCTGGAAGAGATTTCTTTAGACATAAGCATTAGCTTCGTACGTATTTTTGTGTTCCTTCCTTCTTGTCTGCTTATATGTGTGTGCATAAATGGTTAAATAAATAAATAATTGCCCCAAAAAATGCAGCCAAAGTGACCCCTGCGCTGCCACCGATCACCCCATAAAAGTGGCCAAGTATTGGGCCAACAAAATTTAAATTTCTGTTGTGCCAGAAACACGGAGAAGAAAAATAAGTAAATGCCTACGTTAACATAACTGTTATCAATACTTCGAAAAAAATAGGTTTTCTGCTCTAATCTAATGACCACCCAGGACACACCGATTATTTTGTGGTCAATTTCATTTAAGGACCGGTTTTTTGATCCTTAGTTAAATTCAATCAATTGTTAAAAATAGTAACTAATGGTTAAATTTTTGCAAAATGCGTTCTTTGTCTATGTTCTAGTCCATTTTTAGTTTATTTTTTTAACTAATAGTTAATTATTTGACTATGGGCAATGATATTATATCATTAGATAAACTAAAAATTGGTAAAAAAATACATCGTGCAAAAATTGAACCAGTTACTATTTTTAACAATTGGTTGAGTTTAACTACGGTTCAAAAAACCGTCCCTAACCAATTAATAGACAAATGGATGCAACTGCTCATCCTCTCGTGGTTTGATGGTTGAAAGATGTCCTATTTTTGCTGTAATATAACCCGGAATTGCAATGTACGAATCAGCACGAAATCTAAATTGTTGATTACTTCAGTTCTTATTTATTCTCGCGATGAACACCTGCATTATTTATAACCTCGAAAATGGGACGTTCCAATTTCCATTCGTTTGTATATAGGTAGAGTAGGGGTTCGATTTATGTGCATTTATATAAATATACCAGATTCAGCATACACATTATGCCAAGGACATCAGATATGAATGGAAATCGACATTGTTTAATCATGCCAATATCCCGTATTTCAGAGTTTCATACTGCTACAAGAGATAAAAGATATATATTTCTACCTTGCTACAAGAAAGGTCCGGTTTTTTTTATCTTCCTGCTACATCTAAAATAACACAACATGACGTCTGTATTCCCCAAAGGGATATGCAGAGGTGCACATATAGTACACCTATACAAGAACTTGTAATTAGGTAAGCAGTGTTAATAACTGTAGCCTCATAGGAATTAATGTTCTTGCTGAAAGTCCAATCTACGGCACTACCGAAAAATAGATTCTCAAAAGAAAGATATAGAGTAACTATTAGTTTTTGTATAGAAACTGGAGAGCAAAGCGTTCATAACATTAGCGTGACACGATGTACAGACGCCAGCAAGTCAAGCTACTCGAAACTGTCAAATTTTCCCAATCAACCTTAAACCTTATGCTTTAGCGATAAAGTAGAAAATCTATTAAATAAATTTGACAGATTGTAGTAGCTTCATGTGCTGGTGTCTGTACCTACGTGGCGACGAGTTATTACTCGGCGCCACACATCGTGTCGGGTGTACCAAACAAACAATTAAGCAAATAACAATTCAATTACGATGTGGATCAAGCAACTTAATTATACCGACTTTGTTGTAAAACATAACATTGTTGAAATGTCTACTTTGTGGTTGAAATACAATTATTGAAATAATATTTCCCTTGACAATATTTTACATACTTCACTGATATAATTATATACCTACTATACTTTATTTATAACCATAGTGTAGGGAGGCTTGTCGTTAAGTTATAACTGCCACACGGGTCGATCAGGTTAAGCTACGCTTGCCGTGGTTGGTCCGTGGATGGGATCTTTACATACCAAGTCACCTCCATACCTCGAAAGTCACGTTAAACCGTTGGACCCGCTGTCATTCGTGGATCGTTGACAGTCGTTACGTCATAAGCCCGAAATTCTGAGAGCCAGTCTTACCAAGGGGTATAGTATACCCAGAAACTGGGCTGTGGAGATCAGACAGGCAGTCGCTCCATGAAAAATACTGGTACTCAGTTGCATCCGGTTAAACTGGAAGCTAGCCCCAACATAGCTGGGAAAACGCTAGGCAGATGATGATGATGAGCAATATAAGTCTGTGATGATGAGACTAGAAAATCAAATGGGGATTAAGGACTATCATGATTTTAGCCTAGTCTCTTCTAACCCTTATTAGATATATTCTCTGTAATTGCAGTCTTTCTGCATGCATTTTTCATTCTGGAAATTATCAATATAAACTCCCAACTCAACAACCATTTAAATGCGACCATGTTTATAGTCTATCATCATCAAGTTTTCTTACAATTGTGTACAAATACCTACTGCCGAGCAATTCTGTAACAATCTCACCGTGAAAAAGAAAGAAAGAAAATACATTTCTTTAGCACATACTAAAAGACACACAATACCTACACCAGATACATACATTAAAACTTAGCTGAAGTGAGCTATCAATAGTGTAAATCCCCTAGCATCAGATGGAATGACAGCTCACTTGATCTAAGCTTTCACGGTGGGATTTTTGACAATAGCCCGCCAAAACAGGAAAGCTCTGCACCATTAACAATGATGGCGGGTTTTAAATATCAGAACAGAACGGCGAGCTTGAAACTTAACGCAATCCTTTGTTTCAGCTGATCAGAAACTTTAGACTATAACAGAGAATAATGAGGCTGAATATTATTCTTCTTCGATAGTTTACTTTACAATATAAATATCGTAACTATCTAGGTACAACATACTTTTAGTACATATCTACATACTAAAAGTGTGTTAACAAATGGTTAGCATAAACAGCCTATAATGTTCCCACTGCTTGGACACAGACCTCCTCTCTGTGACGGGAGGGGGCTGTTATCCTCACGCGTGCCCAGTACGGGTTGGATGTCTTCAAATTTTGATTCTAGGACACCTTTAGGCTCAATTTACAATGCCTTGAAACGGAGTGGAAGCGCTCTTTTTTCTACAAAGCAAAGCGAACTTTATGTCAAAAGAGTAACGCACAAATTAGATACACACATACGCACAGTTTGTGCATCTTCTGGAGAATTATCGCGCATTCTCGGGAATGCCGGCAGTAATAAGCTCGTATCTAGTTTGTACGTTAGACAAGTGACATAAAGTTCATTTTGCTATGTATAATATGGCTACGAAAACTCGCTTCCACTCCGTTCCGCGGCAGTGTAAATTGAGCCGTAGGGTTTCCTCACGATGTTTTTCTTCAGCATTCTGAGAGCAGTGGTGACGAAATTAAATACACAAAGTAAAGTACCTGAGTTCGAACTCACAATCGTAAGTCCGGGCCGTTGTCACAGGGCCACCATTTTTTTTTTTTTTTTTTGTGGATGGGAAATCATCAAATGATCCCTCCCGCTCTGGGTGGAGCGGAAGGGAGTGTCAGACTTTTACTGACTAAAACCCACCCGTGTTCCTTCCTTAGCCCTTTCTGTTCCAGGGCAGCGGTTAACCTTTCGGAAAATCCCGCCGCCCCGGCAGGCTTCGGCCCTGTGGGGCCCCGTCCTCTGCTGACATCTCTTTGAGGCGCGCGTGGAACACAACGCGCCGTCCGGCACGGGCCTGGTCCTGATCGGACAGTGAGCTACCCATTACTCACCGCCCGCAGGCCCGCGCCTACGGTGGCCGGGAGTCGTCACGCGGCTCCCGACGCCCGGAGCGTCTCCCGCGGCGGCTGAGGCGTGAGGTTCTCTCCCTCAGCCTCCCCGCCACCTCCTTCGCTAGCATGACTGCTTCGCAGAAGGAGGTGACTGCCTCCCACTCCCTCTCGCCCCGGACCATGGCTTGCACCAGGGCCGGACGCGAGAGGTCGCCGCCGTTGCCGATCGCCTCTACGAGGACACGGCGGGGCTCCGCCCAAGCAGGGCAGACCTCCACCGTGTACTCCACCGTGTCCTCTGGGCGATCCTGGCAGTGGTGACACCCGGGCGTCTCCTCCCGCCTGATGATGTGCAGGAACCTCCCGAAACATCCGTGTCCGGAGAGGACCTGCGTCAGGCGGTACGTGAGAACGCCGTGACGCCTCTCTAGCCACTCCTCAAAGAGGGGTCTTATCGCCACTATCGTAGCGTGCCCTGCGCTGGGTTGCGATAGTCGCGCCTTCCATTCCGCCATGAGATCGCGCCGGAGGTCCGTCCGCTCCGCAGCGATTTGCCGCGGGTGCAGAGTTTCCCCCCGGCGTAGTGCCTCCGCGCGCCAGTCATGCAGGCGCGCGAGGACTATCGCCTCCAGATCCCATGGCGGCAGTCCGGCAAGGAGGCTTGCCGCCTCGCGCGAGATCGTGCGGTAGCCCCGGATTAGCCTTGTGGCTACCACCTTCTGGGGCGCGTTCAGGTAGTGTGCGGCTCGAAGCCGCAGTGAACGCGCCCACACCGGGGCCCCATATAGGGCCATGGACCGCACGATCCCCGCGTAAAGCCTCCGGCAGGAGGCGTTTGGCCCCCTCAGGTTGGGCAGGAGCCGCTTTAAGGCGGCCCCGGCCCGTTCCAGTTTGGGGGCCAAACGTCGGAAATGTTCGACGAAGTTCCACCGGCTGTCGAGGACGAGACCCAGGTATCTCATCGTTGCCTCGACGCCGATGTGAACCCCTCCTACCATCAGTTGGGATCCCGAAGGTGGCCCGTACCGGGGCCCATGAAAGGACATGGCCTCGGACTTGTGCAATGCCACCTCGAGACCCAACCGCCGGATCCTATCCACGACTATCGCAGCCCCGCGTGTCATCGCGTCGGCCGCCGCCTGATACGACCTCCCCTGCGCCAGGACCAGCGTGTCGTCAGCGTAGCAAACTACGCTGACGCCATCAGGGAGGTCTGCCCGCAGCACCCAGTCGTAACCGATGTCCCACAGGAGCGGCCCCAGAACCGATCCCTGTGGGACACCGCACGACATCTCTCGCCGGTTCCAGTTCCCGTCGCGACCGGGGTAGATGGCGGGATGGATGACTGGGCCACCATTGCTCCAACAAATAGTTAAGGATTCTAAAAGAATCCTTGCCGCCTGGATTTTTTAAGGAATGCTTCTATACCTAGACCAATAGGAAATGTCGACTCGACTAGACATAACTCATAAAACACAGACTCTCTAAATGCATTCCAATTTCTTTCTATCTCTTTAAAAAAACATAATCTCTTTGTTACAGATCTCCAGAAACAATGGTGGAAGTGACTGATGCCGTCCCAGGGCCCGGGGGGCCCAAGCTCAACAAGGCTCGGGAGGCAAACTGGCCAGCAGTGCTGTTCTTTATACATATCCACCTCCTCTCTTTGTACGGAACATGGCTGCTGATCTACGAAGTCAAACTGATGACCCTGATTTTCTGTAAGTCTTATTATCCAATTATCCAGGGTAACACCGTACGTATCACCCCTTCTTTACTTCCTTATTGAATAACTATTTCATGAAATATCAATCATTAGGGTTATATGAACTTAGAGGGTTGTTTTGTAAATACATACTTGTTACGTTCGCGAATCATATTTTGTCCAACATACAACCTGACAGTCACTGACCTGAAAACTGCAAAAAACGTAAGAAAATTAAACAAATAAAAAAAAAATCAATATACCCAAAATTAACATTAGGCGTATTTCTTGTGAAAATAATTCATCCACTTTCATTAAAATGAAACAGAATGATCGAAAAAAATCCCAATTATATACAATATCCAAGTACTTGCATATGTATACTAAATAGTACACCCACCATTCGCCTATTATGTTGAAGTCCCAGGGCGCCAGTACAGACTCAGGGCTGTTACTGAAAAGTTCATAAATAACTAATAGAACATTTCCAGAAATTAAGAACTTCATAATGTCAACAATCGCAACCCTCTTGTGATTTACCTAGATGGCTGCTCGCTCGGTACAACTTGTACAGAGCTCTGTACCGAGCAAAGAAAAGCTTCGTTAGAGCTTTCCGAGCAAGGGCCTGTCCACATCTCCACGTCACGACGTCGTCAACGTGGAACGGTGCGATAACGCGACACGGTGCGTTGACATAACGTGCAAATTTACGTTACCGTATCGTAAAAATGCACATCACGACGCCGCAACGTTACACGTCGCAGATATTATACCAAGCCACAAAGAAATTATAAATTTACTAGATTCTGATCATTGCGGGCAAAGGATTACTATTCAAAACCAAAACAAAAAAGTGGCTAAAAAGGATATCACTGTTAACCCCAAAACTGCGAGTCGCTTGGAGGCTTTTAAAGTTAAACTCATTAATAAATTACCAGTTTTGTCAACTCATGCTGATCCTAATAATCTTTATGATATTTTTTTTAATATATACTGTAAACAATTTGATTCCACCTTCATACCCAAGACTATCTCGGTTAATAGTAACGCATCTTTCAGTGATTGGGCTACCATTGGTATTCATAAAAGTAGAACACGGCTTTATGAACTGTACAATGAAAGGTCTTATGTTAACACTGATGAATTTAATTTGTATGTTAGAAATTATTCAAAATTATTTAAAAAAGTTTGTTATATGGCCAAGTCACGTTATTTGGGTTCAAAGATTAAAAACAGCAGTAATGTAATTAAAACGACCTGGACTATTATTAATAGTGAAGCGGGGAGATCTAGCAATCGAGATACTGACTACAGCCTGTCTATTAATGACAACATAATAAAATCTGACTCACAAGTCGCCAAGGCATTTGAAAATTTCTTTTCGGATATTCCCGTTTCAACTACTAAATCCCTAAACTCATCACCTTCTGTTGCTGAGTCTTTGCTTAAGGAAAATGTTAATGGTTGCGATTCGGAATTTCATTTTGAACATATTACCTGTAGAGATATAATTAAAACCTTTCACACTTTAAATGTTAAAAAGACTGCAGATTTGTGGGGTAATTCTGTAGAAGTTGCTAAGTCTATTATTGACATTGTGGCACCTGCTCTAGCTGTTATCTTTAATAGTTGTATAGACAGTGGGGAGTTTCCTGATCTCATGAAAAATAGTAAAATAATACCTTTGTTTAAATCGGGTAGTACATCAGACCCCACAAATTATAGACCTATTTCTGTACTACCTACCTTTAGTAAAATTTTTGAGAAATTAATTTTAGAACAAATGCAAAGATTTTTTAATAAACACAAATTATTACATGGCAAACAGTTCGGTTTTACAAGGGGTCGTTCAACTACTGATGCCGGTGTTGAACTTTTAGGACATATTTATAATGCATGGGAAAATAAATGCGATGCCTTGGGCATCTTTTGTGATTTGTCCAAGGCATTCGATTGCGTTCTTCACGAAACGTTAATCAGGAAACTCCGCCACTACGGAATTCGGAACAATGCTCTGAATCTTCTTACTTCATACTTGAGTAACAGGATTCAGAGCGTTGTCGTTAATGGAAAAAGATCTCCCGGATCTATAGTAACAATGGGAGTCCCACAGGGCTCAATTCTTGGTCCTTTCTTGTTTCTTATTTATATAAATGACTTGCCGTACCTCATAAAGGATAATCATGATATAGTGTTGTTTGCCGATGACACTTCACTTTTATTTAAACTTAAACGTCAGCAGCTGGTTACTGACGATGTAAATAGCGCGATCTCTAAAGTAGTCCACTGGTTCAATGTTAATAATTTACTTTTAAACGAGAAAAAAACTAAATGCATTAAGTTTACGCTACCTCACGTTAGGCAGGTGAAAACGAATGTGTTGATAAAGGGCGAAGAATTGAATCCTGAAGACAGCACAGTATTCTTGGGCATAACTTTGGATGCTAAGCTTCAGTGGGGTCCACATATAGATAAATTGTCAAAAAAGCTAAGTTCCGCAGCATACGCTGTTAGAAAAATTCGTAATTTAACTGATATAGAGACAGCCCGCTTAGTGTACTTTAGCTATTTTCATAGTGTAATGTCGTACGGTATTCTATTGTGGGGAAATGCCGCCGATATTCAGACTATCTTTGTTTTGCAGAAGCGAGCTGTTCGATCAATTTATAAATTAAGTCCGAGACACTCGCTCAGAGACAAATTTAAAGAGATTAATGTTATGACTGTGCCTTCTCAATATATTTATGAAAATCTTTTATATGCCCATAGAAACATAAAATTGTTTAAAAAATACAGTGATATCCATGATATAAATACTAGGAACAAACACAAATTTGTTGTACCTATAACAAGGCTCAAGAAAATAGGTGGCTCGTTCAGATGCCAATGTATACGCTTTTACAATAAAGTTCCAAGCCCCGTTCAAGATCTAAGCCTTAATAAATTCAAATCATTCATTAAACGTAAGTTGTGCCAGAAAGCCTTTTATACCGTTAAGGATTATATCGAGGACAAAAAGGCTTGGGATTGAGATGCTTCCAATTTTTTACCTATGTAGTGTTCTTATTTTTCTGTTTTGTTGTTGTTTTTCTTTTTTATATACACTTTGACATCAATGAATTCTATATATAAGTACTGTGACATTTGCTTACTTTGTAAAGTATTCTATTATTTTAATTATTGTGAATGTGAATACTATGTGGGTCACTTTATTTTTATTATATTTTATTTTTCTCTCTGTTCTCTTAGTTTTGTCATGGTCTGGCAGTTTGAGTAATTAATGCGGCCTACCCAAATGTCCTTTCTTTGGTATAGTTCGTCGAATCGTCGAGCTCCTTAAGTTTTGAGTTGAGCTGCACTGATTTCTGACAAATGCGTGCACTGACTGGACAGGTCCTCTCAATCTGTGTGGTTCTTTCCTCAAAAGACCATCTCAGACATCGACCTGCATGGTCTTCATATGATCTGACCAAGATTATGTCTGGACTTTAAAAGAGACTGTGACCTCTGAGTTTGTTTCGGCCTTTCTTCTCAGAGTAGTCAGATAGGAAACGCCGACCTCATCTAGTTTTAAAATATGATTGACGTGTAAAAGTGTTTGTACAAACCTACTTACAAAATAAAATCATTTATCATTTATCATTTATCATTTATCATTGTCGCCGGGGCTTGTAAAATTCCGGTACATTCTTCACTAACGTACCAGAGAAATAGCAGTCGTTTTTTGCACACACAGCAGTTTTGGTCGTCAAAGTAAAGAAAAATGTTTCGACAAACATCCTTTCAGCCTTCTGTTTTTAAGTTATTGTCCTTGAAATCGTCTATTGTCTTGTCCCAAAGCACTGGACGTTCTTCAACAAGTGAAATCAATAAATCACAATCAATATTCTCCCACATCTTTTATTCACAACTAATCGCTAAGACAATGAAACATTAACTGAGCGAGCGCATCGTAGCCACGTCGGCTTACGATAACGTCAGACCCGCCATTCCACGGCAACGTTGCCGTACCATGCACTAGCACGACGCGGCAACGCACCGTGCCGCGACACCGCACCGTTACACTTTGACGATGTCGTGACGTAGAGATGTGGACAGTGGACAGGCCCTAAAGCAGTCAAAAAGCTATTTCTTTTTGAGTGAATCAAGTGCCATGGTTGCCGCCTCATCTGTACATAAACAATCTAGGAATTTTTTAGTAATTCATGTATCAATCATGTACGTGAAACTACTTAATAAATCGTATGACATTACTTATATCAAAATGCGCAGTATTTTATACTCTAATAGGAAACGAAATAACAATCTGCATGGTCCACATCAAGATTATGTCTGGAGTTTAAAATAGATGGTGATCACTTAGTTAAGAAACACCGAACTCATCTAGTTTTTAAAAACAACGTAATTTTGACGTGTAAGAATAGTGTTTTTTTTTAACCAAATTGTACAGAAATAAATATCGTTTAAAATTTATTAAACAGTCGGCAAAAAGTAAATTATTGTATGCAAATGTATTGTAATAATGGCGCCACATCGAGGCAATGATTACACTGCGAAATTGATTGTATTTACAAAAAAGGCAGTATGCATACGTCAGGGACATCGACGCGCAAACTGTAACCATGAATTCAGCAAATGATTCTAGCGTAGACATTTTCCGTCAGTTATCAAAAAAATCGGCTGTTTCATAGAAAAGAAAAAACCCACACGGTCAAAATTTATGGAACACTTTTTTTTAAAATAACCGACGAAAAATTTCGACGCAGGGTGTTCAGAATCTTGTACAGAAACCGTGGTAACTATAATAATAATAGTATTTATTGGTATCAACAATACAGTAGCTATTAAACTTTACATACTTATGACTTAATTGCGAATATTATAAGCACTAGAAGTGGTCGTAACTTGCACACTTGCTAACTGGTTGTGTGTCGATGTTACTGAGATGGTTATTGGACTTTGTTTGATTATAATTCTAGGAATAATCTGATAAAATAAAATACTAGGTACAGGTTAGTAATAAGATCAATACTACCTAACGTTTGTCCAATACATACATACTGTAGATGACAACAGGAGATTCACATTCGTTAGAACTCTCTTTCATAATTTTGGGGAAAAAAACTTCGGCTGTGGGACGTTTTCTGTATATTAGGTACTACCTTTTGCCCGTGGCTTCGCCCGCGTGGATGTCGGTAAATATGCATCCAAGTTGGTCGCAGCTACTTGACTACTAACTTTAGGACCCTTAAATTAGAATTATTCTAGTAGGAATAGGTCGAACAGGAATTATCAACGACGACTGCGCGGCAACAAAAACAGGGTTATGTTTTTTACGCGTATCTGGGTCCGATATGCCCAAGCATCGCTCGGCCAATTATTATTGTCGAACGGTGACCATTGAACGATAAAGCCTGTGTAAGATGGTCAAATCATGAAATGGCGTCGTACCGTGAAATGGACACGCAGATCACGATCGTTTCTACGATCGAATGACGACATAATAGATATCATTGTACTGGCATGTGATTGTCACAGAGATTTATACAGCTCCATAACCATATTGCACCTGCAAATTGTAACGTAAATAAGTACCTAAATAAATAAACCGGTGACTCTTACGTAAAATATTATAATTGGGTACTTATTAACTAAAATTATGTAGGTAAAGCTCTGAAGATTAACTACGTAAAACGAGATGCCCAAAAAAATGCGATACTCATTTAATACACGTGATGAATAAAATGGCCTCATTTATTTGTAAGTTTATAGCACCAGCTTGGTAATGTTGGTAATGAACTGCGCATCACACTGACTTCAAGCAAAAACATCACGTTTTTAATAGTAAATATGGAAGAGTGACTGTCTGTCTGTTACATTTTGTTACTAAACCACTGGACTACTCGTTCTAAAAGACAGATAGATAGCCTGGGTCATAGAACAGGACGGAGGTTGCTATTCATCCCGGATGTTTGTACCTATTATAAAATGATGAAATACAAAAAACATGCAAAGTTGCTGCTAGTATTTTAGCTAAGGAGTTTCGCTATGAAACATTAAATCAGTTCTTGGATGCTTTTATGAACCGGGACAAGGTAGGTACTTACATTATTGCACTGCTTTTAGGGCTGTAAATAAATAACAATAGCTTGGCGCCAGTAGCCAGGGGATGTTGCAGTTCCGGCTCTTGGACGTCTTCATCTATAATATGAAAATGAATCCCTATTTCCCTTGGTCACGTCATAACTTAAGAACGACTGCTGATTGCGTTCATCTTTTTTTAAAAGTTTTCTTATACTTTGTAGAAGGTTCTTGCGGAAAAATGATTAAGAAAGTTTCGTCACACGGACGAAGTCACGGCAAAAGCTAGTTAAAAATATTTTAAGGAGATTCTCGTGCCGTATTTTGCGGCTTCATTTTCGTAACACGTCGTGGTAATCAAAGTTTCATCGCCTCTTGTATTAAATATTATCTTTTCTACGTATCATCTTTCGTAGCTTTTTGAATAATGATGGTTTTTTTTTAAGTTTTTTCATTCAGATTAAATTGCGTAGGGTACCTACATTAAATATGGAACATTACACTACACCACAAGTACCGTGACGAGCTAAATATGTAATAAATTTTATGAATGTACACAATCATCACAAAAGAATATTGAGCAAAAAATTGTTTTTATCAACAGACATAAAATTAATTAATTAAAATGATTACCTACTCGTACTTGCAAAAAAAGCTCTAGCTCCTTGAAAGAGAAAAGAAAGAGAAGGAAAGACTTAGGTTTATTTATCACAGAAAAACATGCATACAAAACGATTAGTAAAAACAAAAACCTTCAAAAATTATAGAATTCAAATAAAAATATCAATATTAATAAATTATAACAATAAAGAAATAAAAAAATAAAATAGATCTATAATCACGAGCCCAAAACAGAAATACACTGCCGAGCAATGAAAAATTTCCACCCACAAAATACACTGCCGAGCAATGAAAAAGATCCACCCACAAAATACACTGCCGAGCAATGAAAAAGATCCACCCACAAAATACACTGCCGAGCAATGAAAAAGATCCACCCACAAAATACACTGCCGAGCAATGAAAAAGATCCACCCACAAAATACACTGCCGAGCAATGAAAAAGATCCACCCACAAAATACACTGCCGAGCAATGAAAAAGATCCACCCACAAAATGCCGATGAAAGACGATGCCGATGCCTTTGCCGTAATTTAAAATTTGAACACAATATTTACGTTTTCAGTGGGTAATATTCTGATGCGCTGTTAAATGTACTTCAATATTGCAGACGGCGTCATTAAGCTAGCGTTTCCCGTTTAGGAGTAATTTGGTGCTATGTCACTGGAACTTTTTCATTGCTCGCGAGTGTACTTAGTCAAAAGCTGCCCGTCGTGACTGTGACAAGAAGGCTTCCACTCAGCATTATGCTGTGCTAATCCCCCATACCACAGCATCATGCTGAGTGGAAGCCTTCTTGTCACAGTGACGCAGCACAGGGCTGATTTTCAGTGGTGACACGACAATGACAGACGGAAACCAAGTCAGGTTTTAAGACTTGTATACTTAGATTAAACAAATAGGTACACAGAGCAGTGATGTCAAATGTCTTGGAATTTTTGGTTCTAGGACATGTTGGGCTTCCTCACGATGTTTTCCTTTATCGTTTTGAGAGCAGTGGTTTTGAAATAATTTACGCAAAGTTAAGCGCCTGTCTGGGTTCAAACCTACGACCTACAACTCGTAAGTCGCGGCCGTTACCACTGGGCCACCACAACAACACAACAGCAGTGCAATTCTGTAACCATCTCACCGTGAAAACTTAGGTGAAGTGAGTGTGGCGTGAGCTGTCATTCCAACTAATGCTAGGGATTAACATTATTGACAGCTCACTCTAAGCTCACTTCACCTAAATTTTCACGGTGAGATTTTTACAGAATCGATCGGCGGCACAAACAAGTAATAAAGTACAATAAACAGTAGGTACTTATAATAAAGTAAGCACCTTCTTCTTAAAGGAGTCTGTAGAGTGTTCATTATTAACATTCGACGCTAATTCCTCATCCGTGTCACGGCGAGTTTCTTTATTAAATACATCGTCAAGTACGTCTCCAATACGAGTACGATCTTCAGAAGATCACAGTCGCCCTATGTACCAAACTCTTGTTCAAATTATTTACGGAGTAGGTACCTAAGTAACCCATTTATTAATGACCATACAATTTCCAGTTCTAGTCCTGACATCAGTGGCAATACTGGGCATGACCACAGGAGCCCATCGGTTGTGGGCCCACGGGGCGTACAAAGCGAACACAGGACTACGGATCGCGCTCATGCTGTTCCAGACCTTAGCTGGAGTTGTAAGTATTCCGCTTTATTCATAAACGTTGCTTAAAGTTAAGCAGTGATTAGCGACTGTTTAACCATACATTTTTGACGTTTAAGCGTTACTTAACTTTAGTCATCGTTTATGAATAAACCCCAGTGTTTATCGAGCTTTCCCAAAACGATACTACTGCCTGACCAGTCAACAATCGTTAAATGGAGGGATTCATATGATACACCTACAATTATTGCAAAGTTATTCCGTCGGTAATATACCTATTCTAACCGGGCAAACATTACATGTGCTTCTTACAAAGTAAGGTCGTTAACTCGTTACTTTGTAAGAAGCCAATGTCCAGTTCAAATGCGGCACCTAGATTACTAATATAGGAAAAGTTTTTTGTACACATTGTCAAACATGACCTTCTTCTTCTCACGTATACGAGAGCAGTTGTATGGTAAACATGCACCTGCAGTAAATCATGAAATAGCTTGTTGACGTTTTCGCTGCATATTTTTCCACGCCACATACATTATCTACTACACATAGGCCATACAGTCAAAAAACATACACCAAAACGTTAAATCCCTATTCCATATGCTTAAAAAGCATATGGAATAGGGATTTAACGATTTAACAAGCACATTTTTTTCAATATTTCACATTATATTCTTAGTTTCTTGCCCGTTCTTGATCATAGTAACTTCCAGATTGGGCAACTAACTTTAAGACTAACTGATCCACTTCTTAACAATTCGAAGGTAACAGAAAATGGTCTGAACGAAATTAATGTTAACCTTAGATATCAGTCAAAGTATCCATCGCCTATTGTAATAACAGACAGATGGACGTTGAAATATCGGTAATGCCACTCATTGGTCCAAGGAACAAAGGCAATCAGTGGAATCTCCATTCCACTGATTGCCTCCTTAAATATTAATCAGTGATTCATCATAAATATCTGCCTCTTCTACCCTTACTTGAACGCTTTTCAACGCAACTGAAGCACATGATAACATCTGCCAGGGCCGCTGGTTGTTCGAAAGAGATACCGTGGTCCCTGTCACCACAGGCAAGAGGCAACTAAAGGAACACGGATGGGTTTAGGCAGTAAAAGTCTGACACGCCCTTCCGTTCAGCCCAGAGCGGGAGAGGTCATTTGATGATATTCCATCCAAAAAAAAAAAGCTCATGATAACATTATTAAATTTTGAATTGATCATTTTAAGTAATTCAAAGAAAAGAAAGTAAAGTGGAAAAATATGGGGACTTTGCCCAGCAGTGGGACAATATATGTAGGTTAAGTGAAAAAAAATAATTCAAGTTAAATCATGGGATTAAATTACTTGCTTTATTCTTAGACCCCTTTATTCATAAACGTTGCTTAAAGTTAAGCAGTGATTAGCGACTGTTTAACCATACATTTTTGACGTTTAAACGTTACTTAACTTTAGTCATCGTTTATGAATATACCCCAGAGTGTTTAATGCAATTAAATTATATGACACTGTGGATTGTCTGTCGTCTGCGAACTACACCTGAAAACGGTTAAACACTCGAATATACTACAGTCAAAATAATGTCGTGATCTGATGCTTCACAAAAAAAAACCGGTCAAGTGCGTGTCGGGCCACACGCAGTGTAGGGTTCCGTAGTTTTTATAACAGCCAAGTGCGGGTCGTATTCGCTGACTGATAGTTTCGTACCATGCTCTAACTATAAGCCAAACATGACTACCTACCTAATTTGACTTCCTATACAAATCCTCACCTGATCCGACATTTTTTTTTCGATACAACTGACGCTTAGCGCCATCTATCGACATTTCTATGGAGTTGTTTGAAATTTTCGAGTCAAATACAATTAATTGGTCGACTATTACTCGTAAACTGGTAAAGCCCACTTAAATGTGATAGTTTTTCTTTAAACTTCGTTATACACAGGTACTACTTCTGTGACATTTGAATTTCCAACCGTTTAGTTGGTAGAGGGGGGGACACTTGACTCTAACGAAAATTGGTACTTTAAAGCTTTATAAGTCACGAACGGTTTACTTAATCAAAACACGGTCTTCCCAAACCCCTAATATTTTTGAAAGACCTATCCAACGATATCCCACAATATGGAAAGGACAAAAAAAAATATCATCCCCACTTTACCCTAAATAATTGTTTTTTTCTAAATTTTATTTTGGCTACAGGTCACATACAATAGAGAAACATCTAAACACAACTGGAAGTATGAAACGAGCACTTAAAGAATTAAAGACACACAAACACTGGATAGAAGGATTGCAAGGGGAAGAAATGGTACACAATAACAGAGACGACATTTTGAGCATTGCAACGAAATACTATAAGAACTTATACAGTTGCTCTACACAGACACAATCATTTCATGTGGATGTGCCCCAAATGGACTACACCGATGAGATAAATCCTGTAGATGAAGTTGAAATAATCGAACAAGTAAAGAAGATGAAAATAGAAAAGAGTCCAGGCCCGGACAAAATAACTAATGAAGTTATAAAAATAGGTCACTCTCTACTGGCAAGACCACTAGCAAAACTTTTTAATATGATTATCGAAAATACTTCCACCCCCAAGCAGTGGTCGGAATCAAACATAATTTTGTTGTATAAAAAAGGAGATCCAAAAGATATTTCTAACTACCGACCTATAAGCCTGTTACCAACTATATATAAACTATTCTCTTCAGTCATAGAAAAGAGAATTGGTCAAATACTGGACAGTAAACAACCAATAGAACAAGCAGGCTTTAG
The DNA here is from genome assembly GCA_949629185.1 of Apamea crenata. Lineage (NCBI taxonomy): Eukaryota > Metazoa > Arthropoda > Insecta > Lepidoptera > Noctuidae > Apamea > Apamea crenata. The sequence goes on along the minus strand of OX451360.1, from coordinate 12,296,953 downwards.
AAAAGGTTACAGTACTACAGACCATATGGTCTGTAGACCAAATGTATGTATATACATACATTGGAACAGGTCATTGAGAAATATCAAGAATTCCAGAGACCGCTGTACATTGCTTTCATTGATTACCAAAAAGCGTTCGATACAATTTCACACTCAGCAATTTGGCAAACTCTACACACTCAAAATGTTAACCTAAAATATATAAACATACTGAAAGATCTTTATAAGAATAGCCAAAGTAGAATACAATTGGATAACGTAGGACCACCAATAAAGATAGAAAGAGGGGTCAGGCAGGGCGACCCCCTCTCCCCTCGTCTTTTCATAGCAGTGTTGGAGTCGGTCATAAGCAATCTGGACTGGAAGAATCTAGGTATCAATGTCAACGGGAATTATCTTTCACATCTAAGGTTTGCCGACGATATTGTACTTTTAAGTGATAATCATAAAGACTTACAACATATGATATCCACCTTACATATAGCTAGCACGGAAGTCGGCTTGGAAATAAATCTGAGTAAAACGAAAGCAATGACAAACAATAGTCACGAAACCATACAACTTGAAGATGTCCACCTAGAGTATGTGAGTAACTATATATATTTAGGAAAACAAATATCATTCAGCACACTAAACAATCAACAGGAAGTAGACAGAAGAGTTCAAAAGACCTGGAACAAGTTTTGGAGTTATAAAGAAGTGCTGAAAGGCAATTTTCCCATTACATTAAAGAGGAAAATAATGAACTCCTGCCTTTTACCCTCCATGACATATGCATGTCAAACATGGAAGTTTACTCATAAGACAAAAAACAAGATAAAAACAAGTCAAAGAAGTATGGAAAGGAGCATGCTGAAGATAAGCAAATTGCAGAAAATACCACATAGTATAATCCGTAAAAAGACAGATATTATTGATGCCTTAAGTTACGCACAGAAATTAAAAATGCGATGGGCGGGCCATGTAGCCAGAATGGCTGACGATAGATGGACCATACGAACCACGGTGTGGCCAGGACCAGCAGGCTACAGAAAGAGAGGCAGGCCGCAAACACGATGGGCAGACGACATAATACACATAGCCGGCCGGGACTGGACAAGAGTAGCAAGCAACAGAGACACATGGCAATCTCTGGAGGAGGCCTTCACCTAAGAGGGGTTCTTGCACAAAAATTAACTTATCACACGGGTAGAAATTTATTGAACAATTTATAATTGAACTACTTATGCTAATTCATTATTAATTTAAAAAATTATTTGATTTGATTAGATCTGAATTAACTTTAATGGATGCAATAAGATGTTTATAATTTTTGAGTAGTTTCATTTATTTTCAATTTAATTTTCAATTTATTTTTCAATTTAATTTACAATTTAATTTTCAATTTAATTTGCAATTTAATTTTCAAACTTTATTTAAATTTTTTACTTTTCAATGTTTATATTTCTATTTACCCATTATTTTAAATTCATTGGCAAGAAATAAAAGGCTTTTTTTTTTTTTTTTTTTTTTTTTTTTTTTTTATTTATTAAATTTTATTTTACTACTTTTTTGGCGTCATTAACGTGTATACTCAAGCCAAATTACAACTTTCTAGTACCAATAGTTTTTGAGCTAAACCGCGGAGAGACAGACAGACAGACGGACAGACGGCCATGGCGAAACTATAAGGGTTCCTTGTTGACTACGGAACCCTAAAAAAACGAACAATCTTCCACAACTTTCCAACGAAAACAGGCATAAGCTTTAGGATTTATGTGAGCAAAAACACAATCTTGAAACTTATCAGAAGGCTGGATAGTTACAAGTACCTACCTATTCGAATACCTACCTAAACTACAGATAGTAATAAAGAAAGCCTCCGATAAAGAATCGTATGATTTAAACATTACTCATATCATATCGTATCGGCACGGTTGGCGCAGTGGTTAAGCGATTGACTGCTGCGCTGCGTGTCGCAGGTTCGATTCCCGCACGGAACAAATATTTGTATGACCTACAATTAGTTGTTCCGGGTCTGGCTGTTTGTGTATGTGAGTTTATATGTCTGTAAACGCACCCACGACACAGGAGAAATTCCTAGTGTGGGGCAACGTTTAAAAAAAAAACCGGTGACGCGATGGCGTTGTCCGTTCACTGTGAATTCCTGAATCGCACAATGGTTACGTTCACAATTTTGAATAAGGTCGGCGCAAGGATTTACTAAAAATATCGCCAAGTCAAAACCCAAGATGGGGGCTTTAGCAGAATGAAAAGCCAGAATTGGAAGGGATGTTATTTTTTTAATGGTTGTGCACTTCAGTGCACAATCTTTTAAGTAACCAACCTATAAATCAGGTGACCAGAGGGCTGGCCTATTTTTTGGCCAAAGAATCAACATTGCCATACAAGTCATACAACGTGGCAATGCTGCTAGCCATTTGGACACGTTTCCTATTCACAGCGATGCGGACAATTTTGTCGTGCACACCCACTGAGATTAGAGATCGACAGCGCGAGTGCGAGAATCAATCGAGATCCCCGGAAGTCGACCGGATATTCGGAATACGAGTAGCCCGATTGGACGTCACAAAAACAGCTAGGTCACTTCACTGACGCAATGAGGACGTTTATTCAAATTTCTATAATATAATATGTATATCCAAGGTTTAAAGTCCAACCAATACGGACAGATTGTGGACCAGGGCGCTACCGACTATGCACGAAACCCGTAGTTTAGGCCGAAGTTACGGGTATTTCTTAATCCGAATCATATTCGATCATAAGATTAGTTTGGAGCTCGAACTAAAAATGAATGACAACAAGATTTGACAGCGGTCCTGACTCCCGGTGTGTTTTTGCCTGTCCGAATAAGATTTATCGAAAGTAGGGTTCATTCCAAATTATCGAACTACTTTCGCACGGGCCTGTATCTTCGTTGACGGACTTAGACTGTAGGCCCCTGGGCTCTAGACACGGACACGGACAGATACCTACTGTATTATTTGTTTACTGCAGTATTTGTTTGGAGGTGTAAACCAATGCAGTCTGCTCGATACCTACTTAAGAATACGTGATGTACCTACAGACACCGGTCAAGCTACCCGAAACTGTCAAATTTTCCCAATCACCCATAAACCTTAATGCTTTAGCGATAAAGTTGAAATCTATTAAAGAAATTTGACAGATTGTAGTAGTTTGATGTGCTGGCGTCTGTACTTTCAAACAGTCAATAAAACTATTGTTATATTTCCCAGGGCTCCATATACGACTGGGTGAAGAACCACAGACTCCACCACGCTCACTTTGCCACAGACGATGATCCTTACGACTACAACAAGGGCTTCGGGTACTCTCACTTCTGGACTCGCCTCTGGAAACTTAGTCCGGACCAGGAGAAACTGAAGAATGCTATTGATATGTCGGATCTTGAAAAAGATTCCGTCGTTATGTTCCAAAAGAGGTGAGAATTCAATTCAATATGGGATCGCGCAAGCAGAGTATACGCAACTAGCATATACAATATACAACATCCCGACATGGTTGTTGCCCATCAGACAAGACACACCCGTCTGTTCGGAGGATCTTCCCTTTTCTATGGAGGTTGACTGAACTCTACACTCCTCATACCTCTATATTTTTTGCTATAAAAATATCTGAACTCTAAAAGAAACTTAACTACCCCAGAGATTGTTACGATTTTTCTTCTCAGCCAACTACAAGTACCTGTAGTTTTTAAAAGACCTACTTATTAACTGAATAAGATATATGGTTATTCACTTAAGGATTATTATCAAGACCATGTTTAGGAATTCATAAGACTAAAGATTTTGTTAATCTGTGGTTATTTCAGAGTGTACTGGGGGCTATACGTAGTACTGTTCCTGCTGCTGCCTCTGAACGCTCCTCTTGAGTACTGGGATGACAGTATTCTTAGCTCAGTGTTCGTCATCGGCTTCCTTCGGTACCTGGTCGTGGTCCATGCCACCTGGTTGATTGAAAGCGCTATTTGTGTGTGGGGTCTCCGGCCTGGCGAAAAGTAAGTACAGTGCTACAAGTCTTTTGGCGCCTGAATGACGTTGACAGGCTTATTGAAAACCTTCAGAAATTGTATTGAAAATCCAAGATGGCGGTGTTAGTTCCGACTATCGCCACGCGCCGAAAGATCCTTGTACATACATTATTATTATTATTTTGTTTTTTTATTTTTATTTATTTTCTCAGAGAGAGATTATTATTATTATTATAATATCATAACGAAAAGGTTGAGCAAAGTTAAGAACTTTGCTCAACCTTTTTCCTCATATATTTTTCCACGTCGAGAACAAGTATTTTTTTAAACTATTTTGTTAATTCATAATGTCATTCATCATTTCTAGGAAGGTATGTCAATTAGTTTCTACAGACAAATAGCCTAATGTTGAGTAATTATTCTACCTACCACCTACATTTATTACTCGATAATACCACAAAAATGTCGAATAGGTACGTTATACAGAATATTTACATGGAAATTAACCCACATAGCATGACATGTATTTTTCCCGTGATTGATTGCCACTGAAAAACTCGGATGCTGTTACATAACGGCAGTACATAAGTATCATCATTCACGTCACATGTAGGTACCTAATGGTGATAACATCAACCTTCATCCTCCATTAATCTGAAATAAAAACAGAAAACTGCTTATTAAAATATGTTGGAAAACCCTTTTAAATGCCAAAAGAAAAAAACCGGCCAAATGCGAGCCGGACTCGCGCACCGAGGGTTCCATACAATTTAAAATTATTAAAAATATTTTTATTATATGATATAACTAAAAATTTACGGTTTTCGCAATTTTTCCTTTATCTGTGCTATAGACGTTGCTTCGTACCAAATTTCAAGATTCCGAGTTCATGGGAAGTACCTTGTAGGTTTTGATTCCCTTGCGAGTGTCGAAAATTTGTGGAAATTTGCGGCATAAACTTTTGATTGAGTTGGCTCAGAAGTTTGATTTTTTCACAGCTCCGAAGGTCAGTAAACCTGAGTATTCGATATACCTAAATTCCAGCTTGATAACTCAATTTCGTATAGGTACCTTATTGGAAAGTATTGCGTTGTTAGTATATGTAAAATCTTGACTAAGCGCTGATTTTTCCAATGCTAGATAATTATATCCGGGGAATAATTTTGTTTTTTTTTTAAGCTCTTCCACATAAAATCTGTCGGACGTAAATTTCATTCCACGGATAAAAATCGACAGATATTTTTTTTTCATCCATTATAGTTACCATTACAGCTACCAATGCCTCATCGATCGTATTGATATATGCATGTACTCTGATGAACTTGATTAATAAATAGAATAGCTTCGTAATCTTATAAGCAGATCATGATTCCATATAACTGAAATAGTTTTAATCAAATGGAAAAACAACATACAAGGTCTAATAACGAAACTTTTGGGAGTCAGTTGATTTTAATCAATAAAATCTCACCATTCAAGGATCAGACTCGTAGACCTATCTAATAAAACTGCAGATTAAGGAGCAATAAACTCACACTATGTTGTTAACCTGAATTCCGTTGACATTCGAAAGAACGACCAAGTGTAATAGCGCCATTAACAGCACTGTTAACCCTTATCGCATAAGAATCATCGCATATTTGACCTAATTAGTTGGCACAGTCCGCAGTTGTATAATCCCTATTTTTAAGTCACAGTTACTGTCTCTTAAGATACAGGTTATCCTAGTTTGAGAGGAAGGCTCGCAATATCTGTATACAGACTTTTGCAGCGTACCTAGTTAGCATCTTGTTAATCAGTGTAGGTAATGCATGTAATAATGCTTAGGCTAATGTATGTTTCTTTATGACAGTAAACTATTAATTAAAGCAGACGTAGATAACTAAATCATACAAGCACCTCAGCCTAATGCTGTCCACTGCTGTACAATGTCTTCTTAAATTTTGCGTCACAACACAACAAGGTCACAATATAAATCCAGGGGGTCTACTCCGAAGTAGTATCGGCCGAATTTTCGGCCGTTTCCTGCTACAAAGTTGCTATTTGGTTCGTTCGGTCCCGATTCTATAATCCTACACTCTTTCAAATATTGACTATGGTCCCGACCCAACTGAGCCGATCCGAACTTTTTTCGGATTTTTCAATAATATTCGGTTCGGCCATGTGTCGATCCGATCCGAACATTCGCACTTTGCACTTGGAAGTAGACCCCCTGGTTCTCGCCTTCTCGGTCTTTATCGTTGGCCCGTTTAGCATACTTAAACGGTCACATCATCATCATCTGCCGAGCCTTTTCCCCACTACGTTGGGGTTGGCTTCAAGTCTTACTGGATGCAGCTAAATACCAGTATTTTACATGGAGAAACTGCCTATTTGACCTACATAACCCAGTTACTGTGGATAACATACCCCAAGACTGGTGGTCAGACTTTCGGGCTTCTGACTACCCGTAACGACTGTCAAAGGTCTACGAATGACAGACGAGACCAACGTCTTCATAATCGGTGGTATCATAATTGTAATCAAAGACTTAGGCCCCCCGTGATGCGCCACATGAACCCCTCTTGCCTGCATCCAGTGAATTTGACCTTCACTGTGAGCGATGTTATATCCTATTGCTGCTAAAACCTTCCTTATTTTATTTCAGATCGCCACCTGATTCCAACACCGTATTCATATTAACCAAGACATTCTGGCCTCACTACCATTACCTCGTGCCATATGACTACAAATCTGGAGAATACGGCACTTATGGTAAGTTATAAACTAAAAACTTCTACAAAAACTACATTAAATATAAGCAATTCAATCTTCTTTCCGCTATGTTTCAGCAAATTCACAAGTTATTGTAAAAACAGTTAAAGCTATGCAAAACCAACAAAAGAACGAAATGCTTCTGAAATGTTGCAAGATCAATCTATCTAAGAAATAGGCTTTTTAGTTGATACGCACAAGTTTACTCGCCCGAAACGGGGGAATCGTCACTTTTTAAATAAAATATTTTGTAGGTGACACACGAAGTTAATTTATTTCTGGGCGATCCGACAACTCCAGAAAGAGATATGTATCAGGCAATTGGCACATTTTGAATTTTATGCAATGAAGTTAAGAAAACAGTACACGTTTTATAATATTTAACTCTTATCACTTCTGTGCGCTAGTGTCAATGTGTTTATTGCATAAATTTCAAAATGTGCCAATTGCCTAACTAACACAAGCCAACAAATATTACCTATTAGTGACCGCTTAGTTCTTCTAAGCTACCTACTTAACTACACAATGGATTTTAATGCGGTTTTCACCATCACTTAGAGAATTTATTTCGCCACATCGCCCATGCAAAGCAAGAGCAGCGGGGTCATTGCGTAACACAGTATTAGTAGAAATGGGTTTCATTTTGACAGTTCAACAACATTCATTTTGACAGTTCAACAACATTCATTTTGACAGTTCAACAACATTCATTGTGTGTTTTTCGTAGTTGAGCAGAAACATTTTTCGATGAAGCAATGGATTAGCAATATCCTTCAAAATTATTCAGATTGAGATTAATAGTGTGTTACGCAATTAGGGTGTGACTAACTGTGACAAAACTATAATATAAATTACAGTCAAAACCATTTTTGTAGAATTACAAGATGTGCATAAAGTATAAAACCGAACCTATGGTTTAATCCTTCACATAGAATATTTTAAAACATTTATAAAATCAGAATACGTAAATCCCAGGATTGTAACAGAGCTTTCGTTATTCTGCGCACTAAAAATATTCGGACTAATCCTCAACCAAACTTCGAATCGTATGTTAGGGTTATTTTTATAAGGGTACAAAAAAAACCTTCTATACTTACCCTTCTAATTTTACCTTACTCTCTAGAACTACCAGATTTGAAAAATATTTTTGTATTTGATAGCCCAATTCTTGAGGAAGGCTATAGGCTATTTAACATCACGCTATGACCCTTAGGAGCCGAGAAAAAGGATAAAAGTCAGAAAGAACGCTAAGCGAAGAAATTTCACGCAGACGAAGTCACGGGCAGAAGCATTCATAAACCATTCCTTTTTTACAGATCGTGGGTGTTCGACAGCGTTCATCCGAGTGTGGGCAGCTCTCGGCCTGGCCACGAACCTCCAAACAGTGGAAACTATTACCATTCAGAAGGCATTGGCTGATGCTGCAAGATCCAAAAAGGATCTGAAGACCTGCATAGACACAGCTGTCACCAAACAAACGCTGCCTCAAGAACATTATCTTAAAAGAGGATAGTTTTAATTTTATTGATAATTTAGGTTTTATTGTATGGTATTATGATAAATCTATGTTTAGTACCTTTTATTTTGTTTTATTGACCTCTACAAGAATGTTGAAGTGCTTATTTTCTATTACCTACTCCATGTTCACACTGCTATGCTATAATGGCTCATTTTTTTACCATCTGGACAAAAACAAGGTATATAAATTATAAATTAAGAATGAATCTTCAAATAATATCTATAAAAATTCAACACCCTTCTCTACGAAAATTATCAATAAATTCGTAGCGACATTCAATCCTTTGATTGAAGCCATCGAGCGGCTTCAATCAAAGGATTAAATGTAAAAAAAGAGACTTTCTATTTTATTTTTTGTGAAAAAAAAAGAAATTTCTGTGCCCACTGTTCACCGTTCACCGTTCACCGTTTTGGTCCAGACAGTACCTAAAAGAAGTCAGCCAGTATAATCCATAACTTTATAGGCATCTACATATCTACATATCAACTTGAATATGTTCTGTAGTGTAGGTATGTTGACTACATAACCATTTAATATAATCACTACCACTTCGTAACTTTGTGACCTACGCCTACGAACGAACTCTGCAATTTAATTTAAGATCACTGTCACCGACATCTTGCGACAGAGGTCGGGCTTAATGCATTATAATATTGATTATTCGGCGATAACATCCAGCCAAGAAAGTCTTCAACTGCTTCCGATTTTTCCAGCAGTATTCTCCCAAACCTGGAACAAGATATAGGAAGAAGATAGATAGAATTTTCTTTATTATATAATGTACACCATAAAAATTACAGATTTATCTAAATGTAGAAATTGTATAGGGTGACACAATAATAATTGGCCGTCTTATCGCTAAAAGCGATGTTTTAAAGACAACCTTTGGAAGGATTAAGGCAGAAGGACAGGCAACATTGAAGATAGACAAACCTGGAACAATAATAATTATCAGTTTTTTTTTTATATTTATGATGTCACAGAGATCTCTTCGACTCTTAAGGTAGGTATAAGCATATAGGAAGCAGTTATGGTTTGGAATGTAATCTATGGTTGATCCAGAGGCAATCATGTAAATTACCGGATTTTCTCTCCAAACCCCTACCCCTTAGTACAAAACAAGGTTTTTCTTTAGATCAGACGAGTAATTCTCGTAATTTTAAGAACATGCACTGTCTAATCCAGAGACGTAGCTACCTAGCCGTATCGACGATACGGGGCCCCTGAGCTACAGGGGCCCACGACGCGACTTGTTAATCCAACCAACCAATCAAAACCAATCGTCAAACGTCGTCGTCGTCGTCGTCGTCGTGCCAATTTTTTTTAAATAATATTAAATAAAAAAAGCAATGGGTTGCACTCCGGGAGTGAATGAATAATAAACTGAATGTTGAATATTAACGTTGTGCATTTTTGATATTTTGGAATGCGGTCTACTCTCCCTCCGTCTTACGAATCCTGACGTCTGATCGTCACGTGTCCTGACGCGAGCTCCGTCTTACGAATTTTCGATCAGGTTACGTGTCCTGACGCGAGTTTAACATTTTTTACCCATCACAACAAAAGTGCACAACGCCGCTAAAGAAGTTTTCACTTCAATAATTAAAAAATATTTAAATTAAAACCTGAAATCCTTATTTATTTATTTAAATATCTATGTACAAACATATATAAACGGAAAAGAAAAAAAAAACAGAAAAATAAAGGTGATACATAAATAATTAGCATGTTCCCACTGTTTGGGACACAGGCCTCTGTGAGAGGGAGTGAGCCGTAATCCACCACACATTTTTTATTCTAGGACATGCCGGTTTCCTCACGATGTTTTCCTTCACAGTTTTGAGAACAGTGGCGATAAAATTATTTACACAAAGTCAAGCGCCTGTCTGGGTTCGAACCTACGACCAACAACTATGTAGTAAGTCGCGGCCATTACGACTGGGCCACTACTCTCTTCACCACTGCAGTCGGGTAAAAAGGGTCCCCAAAAAAACTTGATACTGGGCCCCTTTAGGATGACCTACGCCACTGCACTGGTCTGATCTCATTCTCAGTCTGTCAAAAATACCTGTAATTTCCCTACATTTTTTACAAGTTTTTGACTTTTATTGTCGCTGAGATGAGATGAGATTGCGACTAGATTTTGAACGTTTCAATTACGGAAATTGGCCTGCAAGTTTAAACCACCGAGCCAGTTATTGAATTAACTGTTATATAAATGCAGTTCTTTATATAAAAATTACTGCTTAATTCGGTGCTAAGTTGTCATTTTAGTTTAATACTAAAACTTTGCCTTAATCGAAATAAAGTTCCAATTCCAAGTTCCATACATACTACGCTACCATTACAGTGTCCCAATGCGGTAGTGTGTAGTTAATTAACAGTTAATGGAATAATTTACAACATAATATTTACAAACTACAAACATATCACGTGTAACGTTACCTTTGCGAACTCGCTCAGTGAACATGAGATGATTTTGTAGATCCTAAGTACCTAATATATTACATTCCATATTTTGAATGAGAAATTACGAAAAACTTGCAATCCGAGTTCTAACATAAAACTTCCATCGCAAAAACTAACTCAACACTCAAGAAACAGAATCGAAGATCGCATGCAACCATTTTAGGAGCACCTTGTTCCCGACCTTGGCCCGCCGCCTTCCAATTGTTTATGATCAAAAGTGTAAGTATAGGTAGGTACCCACAGCCGGTTCCAAAACATGTCTCGTGGATTACCTTGTGATGTTTTACCTGAGTCAATTTTGAGAAATGCGCCAATGACGTCAGATAGCAGATGGTCATCGCGACTGCATGCCCTTATGATTGCAACTCGCAAGGGCCCTGACATTATCATCGACATCGGACGATATTAAAGACTGAGGCAGCTTTAAGGGTCAAAGGTTTTATCATCTTACTGTGTGTTTAAATTAATCATGTTCATGTTTGTTTTTGGTAAAGGCAAGAGTTTATCGGAAACTAAAAGCTTGTTATTAATATTTCACAACTTTGTTAACATGAACATAACCATTTAGATCTAGGTACAGTCACGAGCAAAAGTATGTACACACTTGGCTTTATTCAAAAGCGATTTACTCCTTTGAATAATAATAATAATATCCCTGGACATTTCACACAGCACCATTTGTCCCAAGCTAAGCAACCCAATGCTTGTGTAATGGTAACAAGATGGCTGATAAACTACTTATATACATTTTTTTTTTTTTTTGTAAATACATACATATTATAGATAGAAAAACACCCAGACTCGGAACAAATACATGTAGGTCATACAAATATTTGTTCCGTGCGGGAATCGAACCCGCGACACGCAATGCAGCAGTCAATCGCTTAACCACTGCGCCAACCGTGCCGTCAAATGAATGAAATTTTATGTTGCTACGAACATAGTATTTTCGAATCCATAGGTTTTTGCAATATGTCGTATTACATTGTTGTTTTCGTTATTTCACGCAAAAATCGCTATTGAAAGTTTCTAAGTGTTGACATATTAGTGCTCGTGACTGTACACCTATTAAAATTGTAATTTCGTAACATACATAAAATGACAATTGATCACATTTTCTTTAATTTTGACAGTTCAGCCACGTTCATTGCGTTGTTGAGCAGACGAATTTTTTGAACCTATGAAGCAATGGATAAGGAATATGCTTCAAAACTCTCGGATTGTGATTGAAAATGTGCTACGCAATTAGGGTGCTCGTGCAACACTATACACCGTAAAATTTTGATCGTTTTAATCCTTAAAAGGGGTCATTGTACTCATCATTAGGAACCACTTTTACTACGGGACCAACCCTGAAATCATGAAAAAAAAATCTGTTGATCCATAGATTTATGTTAGCATAACTCGAAATAATGTATGGATCAACTGATTTTATTTTTTTTTATTAATTGGATTTCGGATTAAAACGATCGAAATTTAACTTCAATATGCAACAAAATCTCTATTGACAATCTCTAGCCTGTAACACTCACCTAAAAGCAGAGACGTGATGAGCCCCACAATAAGGAGGATGAGAGCAGATCGTACGTCAGTGGCTCGGGCGGAGGCGAAACCCGGGGGTGGTGCGCACTGGGGCATGTCAGGAACTAAGGCGGCTTCCAGACGCGCCAGCGCGCCTCCGCTACGCAGCTGCAAGAGACTAATGGAGCACGTTCATGATAAAGCAATTTACGTACAGCCATTAGGACCTACGTCATTGCAATGGAACTCTGATTTCATTGTAATAAAGTATAAATTAGAATGATTGCAGAGAGTTTATGTATCCTTACTTTACAATAAAGAGTTGTCCACAATGACAACAGACAGTAAAGTTGGTATAAGCTTTGGAATAAATAACAGAAATATAACGTAACCTCACGCTTGTTTTCCGATGGGTAAGGCAGAGGTGTACACCTACTTACATGACAGTCCAGCAGTACCTACTACGTTATTACTACGCCTACGTTATTGCTGGACTTTAAAAGAGACTGTAACCTATACGTTTGTTTCGGTTGTTTTTCTCCGAGTAGTCGGCTAGGAGACACCGAACTTTATTTCTGACGTGTAAAATAATTAAATAATTAAATGATTTTATTTCTGTAAGTAGGTTTTCACAAACACGTAGGTACAGACCTACTTACAGAAAAAAAAAACATATATCATTTACAATGGAGTTGGTGGCTTCAAATGAAATGCAATTGATTATTCAGCAAATATAAAAATATATTCAAGACTAGCTTCTGCCCGCGGCTTCGCCCGCGTGGATGTCGGAAGTTATCCCACGGGAACGTGCTACCAGGATAAAAAGTATGTGCTTCCCCAGGATGCCATCTATCTCTTTGCCAAATCAGAAGTTCAGTGGTTTAGGCCTGAAAATGTAACATACAGTTTCAAGTTCAAATCCTCCCCTAAAAACCGAATTACCCCTTTTTGCCCCATCAGGGGTCAATTTGCGACAACTTTATATACTTATTATTAATTATTTTCTGTCGAAAGTATCAATACTGAGTTTCGAGTTAATCGGATCGCGCATTCAATTTCTTCCACACAAACTTCAACACCCCTATATCCCCCTTTGAGGGGTAGTTTGAAAAACTTATAATGATAACCTTTATTACTTACTTAGGCAAGTATTGTTGCCAAGTTTGATGTTTATTAACTAAATTAATAAGATTTTTCATATAAACTATATCCCCGCTTTTCCCCCCACAGGGGTGGAATTTTAAAAAATTCAAAAAAATTCATTACTTGACTCAAAGATTATTTTATTTGTACCAATTTTATAATTAATCAAGCCACTTATTATAATCCTCCCCTGTAAAATTAACTACCCCTTTTCACCCCGTTAGGGGGTGATTTTCGAAAAACCCTCATACGTGTTATTTTTTATTTTTGTCTTAAGTACACTGAGTTTCGTGTTAATCGGACGGCGCGTACAAATTCTTCCACACAAACTTTAACACCCCTATATCCCCTTTGAGGGGTAGTTTTGAAAAACTAATAATGATAAACTTTATTGCTTACTTAGGCGAGTATTCATGCTAATTTTCAAGATTATTAATCTAACGAATAAGATTTTTCATATAAACTGTATCCCCGCTTTTCACCCCCACAGGGGTGGAATTTTGGAAAATCATTTGGGATGTGTTCATAACTTGACTCAAAGATTATTTATTTATTTATTTATTTATTTATTTATTAACTATGGATAACTTACAGCTAAAACAAACAGAATAAAAAATTGTGTGTGAGACTGACAGCCAATTAAAAGTCATCACTTCTAAAAAACAGATTGGAAAGAAAGAGTGTGAACAACACAACACAGCTACCAAAAAAGAAAGAGAAAAAAAAACACTATAACATTCAAGCTCAAACTAAATACAAGAATAAAAGAATAAAAACCTGAACATACAAAATCTTAATTAAAAAAGCTAAGGCTCAGGCACTTCCTGGCCGAGGAGACACTCGTTAAGAAAGGACCAATTTACCAGGATACCAATTTTCGAGTTAATCAAACCACGCTGTAAAATCCTCCCCTGTAAAATTGACTACCCCTTTTCAGGCCGTCAGGGGTACATTTTCGAAAAACCCTGATACACATTATTCTTTCCTTTCAATTTTAGGTATAAACACTGAGTTTCGATTAAATCGGACCGCGCTTAAATTCTTCCATACAAACTTTGAAACCCCCCAATCCCCTTTTAGGGGGTAGTTTATAAAAACAAAAAATGCCCAACTTCATAATTTACTTAGATAAGTATTCGTGCCAAGTTTCAAATTTATTAACTCAAGGAATAAGATTTTTCATACAAACAAAATCCCCCCATTTCACCCTCTTAGGGATGGAATTTCGAAAAACCCTTTCTTAGTGGATACCTACTCTTCACGAAGAATACACCCTCCAAATTTCATGTCTCTAGGACCAGCGGTTTAGGCTGTGCGTTGATGTCTCAGTCAGTCAGTCAGTCAGTCAGTCAGGACTTTGAATTTTATATACAATGTGGAGATGACAATATGACTTTAAATGAAAACACTGGCAATACTGGTTTATAGAAACATTTGTAAACTATCAAATAAATCCGAACATCGAAATTAAAAAAACAATTTTTTCTAACAAACTAAATAGCTTAAAACTGCAAACAAAATAAAACACCATTTATAAAATTGGTACACTGACCTGCGATAAGAATGGCAACGCAGCTTGGTTTCATTCATGTTATAGCTGTGGCCGACACGGACGACGGCGACGCAGCGACGTAATGTTTGGCGTATTCTTATTATTATTAATGCTCAATTACACAAATCAAATCACAGAATATTAACCAAATAGTCGGGCATCATTCACCCGCGAGTTATTCACTAATCAATTTATTATTCACAATCACTTTTCGATCACATAATTATGTCGCCAGTTATTATTTTTTTTTATTTTCAATATGTCCGCCGTGTTCTTGAATACATAAACTACACCGACGTATAATGTTATTTCTCACTCTTGATAATAGGTCACCATTAGCAGCCATTTCTTTCAATTTATTAAAAGATATTATTATTCTATTTTTTAATTCCTCAACGGTAGTAACTTCTGTTGAGTAGGTATACCTCATTCTTTATGTGACCCCACAGAAAGAAATCCAGGGGCGTGAGATCTGGTGACCTCGCTGGCCACCGCACTGGTCCAAAACGGCCAATCCACTGCTGTCCGAACATTTAAGTCAAACGCTCTCTTGCAGACACCACTGAATGAGCTGGTGCTCCATCTAACTGGTACCACATCTGCCTGTACACGTCCAGCGAAAGTTCGTCCGTGTACTCGGAAACGGATCCGTCGAGGAGTTCAATGAACTTTACAGCATTTAAATTGCCATCAATAAATACCGGACCAATAATGGTATTTCTGTGTATGCCAGCCCACACATTGACCGCAAATCTGTACTGGTGCGAAGACTCCCGTACTAGATGCGGATTCACGCGGCTCCAGTACCGAAGGTTCTGTCGGTTCCATAAACCATTCCTTGTGAATGTACTCTCGTCAGTCCACAGCACATTGTACAGGAAGTCAGGATTCTCGAGATGTTTGGTTTCCAACCAGCGACAGAAAGTTTCTCTTATTGGCTTATCTCTCGGTAACAATGCTTGTACTTTCTTGTACTTATAAGGTCTGCGTTTGTCACGTTTCAAAACTTTTTGAATAGTTTTGTGATTTACACGAAAATGTCGACCTGCATTACGCAGACTGCACGTCGGATTGCGATCATAATAATTAATAATTCTTTCGTCTGAAATCACATTTGCACGTGGAGGAGCACCATCTACGTGCGGGATCAAGGATTGATTTTCCCGTATCCTCAAGTTACCTAAGTTTACTTAGCTATTTAACTAAGTACGTTAATACGTTTATGTGTCCTGTCACTATTAAAACAAAGCGTCAAATTTCGCACAACACAACACAACCAACAATGATACGATAACACTCGCGTGGCGACTTCAAACGGGCGGAGCGCGGGCGCATCCGAATTTCCAGAGAAAAACAAAACGCGTCACAGGCAGGAAGCACGTCCGGTGACTCACTGACTGAAGGCGTAACCGAGACACGCCGACAAGTAGCAAAGTAGGAACAAGAAAACTTAGCTATCTCTTTCGCACATACATATTTTGCGATTGACAAGAGTGCGTAACAGCAAAGTAATAACTTTCGCATGCATTTTTTCTTATAGTAGCTGTGATGACACGCTTTATGACTCTTATGGCTCGGGCATAAAGTATAATTTGCATTGGAAAATAAGTTTGAATGAAAAGACGTAGTTTTTATAGTAGCGAGCTGGCAACGTCTGTCGTTAACCTGTCGCGTGCTTTTCTGTTTACAATACATCGTGTAGAAAATACTTAAAATGAAAAATAAAGTCCTGTGGCTAAACTACTGGATATATTCATTTGATTTTTTGTGTGACGGTTGGGAATATCATGACTTATACGAAGTTTCATTTATGATCCTATTGTCCTCCCCACACTGTATATAGATGTCGGAATCACTTTTACACGTCATTTAAAAAAAAGCTCGATGGAGTAGACATTTCCTACGTGACTACCCCCGAAAGTAACAAAGAGACAAATCAACTCAGAAAAAAATCTCAGTTTGAACTAAAGTAATTGCCACCTGTTAAATTACGTAAGTAGGTTTGAATTTTTTGTGGCGTTAGTTGTAGCAGAGTGATTTTATGGAAGATGGAAATTTTTTTGAAAAAAACTGTTTTGAAATGCTGATTTACAATGATTTGATATACATATTAATATTATGGACGTTAATTAAAAAATTAATTAAGTTTCTCATTTATTTTTTTTATAAAGGCACTAGGCACTCATACTGAATCCACTGTTTTCAGAAACTACTTACTAAGTATACATTTTTACCTAGCTCAGAAGTCAGGGTTTTCATAGGATTCTTGTAAAAGTTTGTGAATAAATTTATTATTATTATTATTACATTTTAAAGCAAAAAGTACCTAGTACCTAGTAGTATTCTGGGTATCGTCGTCACGTGATAGCGTCTCACATCCTCGGGGGTGCGATGAAAATGTTTGCAACCATTTGCCTTGCCGCGCTCGGGTGAGTTTAGGCGGTAAATATTTGCACATCTATATATATAAAATTCAAAGTCCTGACTGACTGACTGACTGACTGACTGAGACATCAACGCACAGCCTAAACCGCTGGTCCTAGAGACATGAAATTTGGAGGGTGTATTCTTCGTGAAGAGTAGGTATCCACTAAGAAAGGGTTTTTCGAAATTCCATCCCTAAGAGGGTGAAATGGGGGGATTTTGTTTGTATGAAAAATCTTATTCCTTGAGTTAATAAATTTGAAACTTGGCACGAATACTTATCTAAGTAAATTATGAAGTTGGGCATTTTTTGTTTTTATAAACTACCCCCTAAAAAGGGATTGGGGGGTTTCAAAGTTTATATGGAAGAATTTTAGCGCGCGGTCCGATTTAATCGAAACTCAGTATTTATACCTAAAATTGAAAGGAAAGAATAATGTGTATGAGGGTTTTTCGAAATCTACCCCTGACGGCCTGAAAAGGGGAAGTCAATTTTACAGGGGAGGATTTTACAGCGTGGCTTGATTAACTCGAAAATTGGTATAAATAATCTATGAGACAAGTTATGAACACATCTCAAATGATTTTTCAAAATTCCACCCCTGTGGGGGTGAAAAGCGGGGATACAGTTTATATGAAAAATCTTATTCGTTAGGTTAATAATCTTGGAAATTGGCATGAATACTCGCCTAAGTAAGCAATAAAGTTTATCATTATTAGTTTTTCAAAACTACCCTTCAAAGGGGATATAGGGGTGTTGAAGTTTGTGTGGAAGAAATTGAATGCGCGGTCCGATTAACTCGAAACTCAGAATTGATACTTTTGACAGAAAATAATTAATAATAAGTATGTAAAGTTGTCGAAAATTTACCCCTGACGGGGCAAAAAGGGGTAATTCGGTTTTTTAGGGAGGATTTGAACTTGAAACTGTATGTTACATTTTCACGCCTAAACCACTGAATTTCTGATTTGGCAAAGAGATAGATGGCATCCTGGGGAAGCACATACTATTTATCCTGGTAGCACGTTCCCTTGGGATAATTTCCGACATCCACGCGGGCGAAGCCGCGGGCAGAAGCTAGTTAACTTATAAGGAAACAAAATAATATCCAAAACATTGTTACGTTGTTTTTTTGTACCTACCACGGGTTGGTGTTGCACAGCTGCATTGCTAATGACTTTGGCCTGCATTTGATTGAAGGACTCATTCCTTCAACTGTATTTCGTCACTGGAATGTTTGGTTAACACTTTCTCACAATAACTCACTTTTCTTTTTTTTATTATACAGGTCTGCAAGATAGATTGGATCGAATATTGTAATCAATTTGTTTACGTTTCGAATGACATTCGACAACGTCAGGTTCCGACAGTTAAAGGCATAGATTAATATAGTTAAAGGCGACATCTGGTGGACGCCGATTCACAGTTATAGTTTAATCGATATTTTAACATAATGATTGCAAACCATCGAAATAATATTGTATGGAGCAATCCCTAAAAATTGTCAATTCCAGGAGAGGCACCTCGAGAGATTCGTCTCGCCGCCGATCTGGAAGAGCGTCTGGAGCTTGGACGCGAGACCCGTTCCTCGAGTCCGCTCGAAGCCTCTTGCGGAGACGACTGTGCGGCTGTCGGAGTCCGTCTAGCGATAGCGCAGGCGGGACGGTTTTTTTTTATTATTATCCCTTATAATATTTCTATTAATTTCAATACGGTTTCTATAAGAACCCGTTGGTTACCTTGGTCCGGTTTTCAATATTGGAAACCGGTCTTCAACCTAATTTAAATTGAGGATCGTGGGTTCGACCTTCTACGTTCATCCGGAAGTATGTTGGACACCTTCATCGGCTCCGGGATCCGGGACTCTCAGAGTCTCTGGCGCCCATTTACTAGTTAATAACCTACAAACTGGAAGGATATACTTTAAATTTGATATTTATATTATTTAATTTAATCATTTAAAACGGAACAATATTGGGTTTATTTCCAACTCCCCACGACCTAGCTCTTTCTACTGAAATTATAGCTGGCTGGCAATACTATAGACACCTACCTAATTTGTTAATGATAAGGTAAATTAGTTATTTTTTTAAGGTTCGCCTTTTATTGCCATAAATTTATTATTATAAATATACGGTGTTTAAGGTAGTTTGTTGTTTCCTTTTATATTGATACCAAACCACCTGTCCTTTGGGCTTATGTTAGCGTGCGGTAAGAGGCCACAAATTTTAATTTGTAACAACATTTTCAGAAGTCGCTGCCTTAGTTTGATTTGAATTTATCTGTAACTGACTTTTTAAGTCTTTACACGACTGCCCAAAAAAGGGAATCTTTATTTTTTAAGTTAGTTTGTTATTCTTTACTGCTTCTAAAAGTCAACAAGGTGACTTTACGAATAAAGGTTTATTTGTCTTGTTTATTAAAGTACCTTGTGTTACCGACATAGCTTGCAGAGTAAGCAAACTGAAGTGGCAGTAAGCTGGCCATGTTTGGCGAAGGGATAGCCGGTGGAGTAAACGAGTCCTGGAGTGGAGACTGCGTATCAGCAAGCGAAGTGTGGGATGTCCCCAGCTATATGGACTTACGACCTTAAAAAGGTGGCTGCGACAGAGTAAATGCGGCAGGCGGCGGACAGTGTGTGGCGCAGTCTGGGAGAGGTATAGACCTCTCCCAGACTGCGCCAATAAATGCTGCAATAAATATATGCTGGACATGTGTCCAGCATTATATTAATTAAATACTATCGTTTGGAAGCTATATACCTACCTACCGCCCAATAACAAACAACTCTATAGCCGTGACACGAGACACTGTTTTCAAACAATAAGTTTTCGAGACGTTTCGTTTAAGAGACGTCATGGCGAGGTCGCTGGCTACGTAGACATAGCTACCTCTAGCTACCTACCGAAGCCAAATGAGGTTGCCAAATAAGTAGGCAGTCGCCACTGACTCTCAGTCCTGGCAATCAGTTGGTCACTGAGTGAGGCAGGCGTAACTTACTTGTATACAAAATACTGGCAACTTGGCCTCGCGTCGCCAGGTCGCCAGAGTATCCAGTCTCCACGTAGCGGCTGGTCGGTCGTGGCTACGCTTTCAAATTGGCAACGTCGCCAGACCGTAGCCAAGTGAGTTAACTGTCATACATTTCAATACGATTTGTTTGGATACGTAGCCGGCTCTAAGTCGTCCTAGAGCGGATTCCGCAAAAGTGGTGTACACACGGCTACTCATCATGCTATACATTTCCAGTTTTAGCTGATCTCGCATTGTATAGGTTTTTCGTACAATCAGATGTCAGCTTATACTGGTTATGTATAGCTTGATGTGTAGCCGTGCGTACAATTGGCTTAATCCAATAAATACAGTGTAGTATTTTAAATAATATTAAATTAAAATCAAATAATTCAACAACATGAAATTTTCTCAATAAAATCTAAGCCGGATATCAAAATCTCAAAGCCGTGTCTACTAACTATAATAATAAGTTTTAGTTTCAAACTTATGATGATTCATTCGCTGCAATACGCCGTTCGAGTCACGTAAGCACTAACAAAGGAAAGAAACCTCTTTGCGATAAAACCAATGAATAAAATAAAAAAAAAACCCTTCAAAACTTTAACTTAGATAATATTACCTTTACTTTTATAAAGGACGCAAGTAGCTTGGTAAATAATTATAATCCACTGGTAGACCTGACAGACGTTGTTGTCGTTGTTGTTGACGGGTCCAATTGTCTAATCTAAACCATCCACTCAAACACAAAAAAAATCATCAAAATCGATCCAGCCGTTTAGAGGTTCAGACATACACGTACAGTAGAATAAATATGCAATATATATGAATAAATAATGCTAATGCTGTTCGTTAGTAACATGCTCACTTGATAGCGACTGGACCCAAGGGTGTAGCTAGGGGGGGGGGGGCAAGGGTGAGCAACGCCCACTCTAGAATCTTCTCTACCGCTGCTCACCCTAGAAAAATCGTCAGTCTTGAAATGACTGGACCGATATGATTATTTTCGTAAAATGCTTGTATAATTGTAAAATTCAGGAAAAACTGAAAGCATTTTTTTATATGGGAGTCTTTTTTCCCTCTTCAAGACTATGTTTGGACAAGACAACGTCTCGTCGGGTCAGCTAGTCTCGAATTAATAAAACTTACGAGAGTAAGGTAGGTCTAGCGTAGGGAGACTGGCGCGGCAAAGGGAAGGCGAGGTGCGCACGAGTGGAATGCACCGGCAGCTCCCGGACCGCGCACCGCCCACGAGCCTGACTCAGAGACCTGTCCAAGAAAGTATACTTATTAGCCTAACCCTGCGCCCTAACTGAAAGCGACCGCCGCGCGAGCACGCGATTATGCGATGGTTTGTATTAATTGTGATGTAAAAGTACAAACGCGACTTGATTGATCACGCAAGTTTGTCATATTCACATAAAAGAACGCGACGATCGCGTAGGTACTTACGCGACGATCGCGTAGGTACTTACGCGACGATCGCGTAGGTACTTACGCGACTATCGCTTTTGTTTAGGACGCCATCTACACTCGAGAGCAATGAATCCGGGTCACTTAAAGAATGTTAAAAATCTCGGAAACTAAAAATGATAGGTTAATGCAATAAATTGTATTTAATAGACAATGTAATACTCCTTAAATGAAAGTAAAAAAAATATGAGTCACCATACATTTTATTAACACAAAATTACATAAAGAAAAAAACTGCTGATCTCTCCTTAAAACAAAAATAGGAATCATGAAATTTTTGAACTTTATTACGATTTTCTTGAATTTTAATACTTCGTATTGCCTCCTCGTGCTTCCATTACTGCGTTTACGCGGTTTGGCATGCTGTACACCAAGTTCCTTATACGATTTTGGGGAATATTGTCCCATTCCTCTGTGAGAGCAATTTTGAGCTCACGGAGCGTGATTGGGGGAGGGTTTCGTTGTTTTACGCATCTGCCTAGCTCGTCCCAAGCATGCTCGATCGGGTTGATATCCGGGCTGCGCGCTGGCCACTCCATACGAGTAATGTTCATCTCTTGAAGGTAGTCATTCACAATCCTACCTGTATGAGGTCGGGCATTGTCATGCATAAATATAGCATCCTCACCTAAATTGACCATAAATGGACCAACGTGATCATTGAGGATTTCTTCTACATATCTTACGCTAGTTAAAGAGCCGTTTTCTATGATCACCAGCTCTGTGCGACTTTCAGAAGAAATTCCGGCCCACACAAGTACAGACCCACCACCGTAGGCTACTTTTTCTTCGATGCATGCTTGCTTGAACCTTCCCCTGGTCTTCGATACACTCTGTGTCTTCCATCGTGCTTGTAGAGCATAAATTTTGATTCGTCGGAGAACATAACTTTTGACCAATCTTCAATACTCCAATTTACGTGGCTCTGGGCATATCTTAGTCTTGAAATACGATGCCCACGCTCCAGTTTAGGGCCGTTTGCAGGTCTAAGGGGTTTTAAGTTAGATTCAGCAAGCCGACGTCTTACTGTCCATGCACTTGGGTTACTTCCTCCGAGGCGTCGAAACTGATTTGTGAGTTCAGTTGCTGTGAGAAAGCGATTTCGAAGCATGGTGTTCACCAAGTATCGGTCTTCTCGTGCTGTGGTACACCTGGTTCTGCCCGTTCCTGGTCTGCGTAGGTTAGAACCAGTTTCTTCGTAACGTCGGAGAACTCTTTGTACTGTTGACAGCGACACACCGACAGTCCTGGCTGTATCGCGCTGACTCCGGCCGGTTTCCAGCATTGTAAGTATTCTGGTGCATTCTTCAGGCGTAAGCGACATAATTTCAGCTTGAATAATGAATATAGAGCACTATCAACATGGTTTATGTACCCACATAAATGACAGATTACAAACAAAAGCAAAACCAAATGCTGTAATTTCGTAGTTCCATCTTCGAAAGTGGCCCTTTTTCAAATTTGATTTTTTTATGATATAACTTTACAATAACTAAGAAGTTTTAATAACTTCATTTAAGGAGTATTACATTGTCTATTAAATACAATTTATTGCATTAACCTAGCATTTTTAGTTTCCGAGATTTTTAGGATTCTTCAAGTGACCCGGATTCATTGCTCTCGAGTGTATAATGTTCGCAATACTGGGACTCGAGTCTCACTGCTGAGTCTCCAGTCTCGTCTCTATCCCCGCGTCCTAACCAAAGCGATCATCACGTTTAGGTATAATGTCATTAATTTGTTTGGAAAATCGGAAGGACGATCACTTTGGTTAGGACGGAAGCCTATGAGAAGGACTGAGCCGTATTCCACCACGCGGGCCCAGAGTTAGATAGATAAACGATCGAGTATACTTTCCACCCATCTTCCACCTAACGCTTTATACAACACAAAGTATTTTTAACTAGTGAATTGAAATTGCCCCAATGTCTATAATACGTATTTATACAGAACTGAACAAACATTCTTAGTTTAGGTATTAACAAATATAGACTGAATCCAATCTCTATATAAACACACATTGGATTTATAAGAGTCCAGAGTTAGACAGATATGCGCATTAATATCTACCCATAGGTATATATGTGTAGATTACCTAAAGCTTGATTACTATTTGTACACCCATTATAATATGGACCTGTGTGAAAAGTAGACAACTTGGCGCAACGCAAACACGATTGCAGCTGAGCTATTCATTACAATTCTCATAGTGAAAACTGAGTTGAAATGAGCGAGAATGACGAGTGTCAATCCCTAGCATCATGGAAACACAGCTCACTTCGCCAACTTTTTCCGGGTGAGATTATTACAGAATAGACTGGCAGTTGTTTTCTTCAACCTACAGTTGTTTTCTTCAACCTAGTCGATAAGTTTGATGCTAAAGACAAATAAATTATTATGCGTTATGACTTATGAACACTAAAGGACATCAGCATTTTAACGAGTTTGAGAATAAAGGAAAGAACATCTGAAATTGAAAATCACAAGTTCATCATAAGTACGTTCTAAACCAAAGGACCCTACTCGTAAATCATTTTGAATGAATTATTTAATTATCTATAATCTATTTATTTGCTAGAATACAGGTAACACGGACAGGGATCTGTGTTTTACCTTAACGTAGATCTTGCTACCCTTTGTCCCGCAAAAAATGCATAGTCCTGCCTCGCGGCTCGCGCCAGCCCCTCTTCAGCCGAAGATACTAAGTTATCCGCATCGGAATAGCCTCGAATGTAGAAAGCATTCAGCTGCACGTCTTTTGTTGACTGCAATGTAAATAATAAATCAGTTAATTTATTTATCTTTTCACTAGGTTATTTTATATTTTTTGAATGAGAGAACGTTGAGGGCCTTGTAGACTGTCGATTTGTAGACCATTTTCTATTTTTTTTTTGTACTTGTTGACAGGCCTACACTGTCCTCCCATGCCTGTTGATACTGTAATTGCAAAAATTGTATAAGCCAATTATTTTTAAAACAGTAACACTAATTTCATATGTTTCCATACTTTCCAATACAAGCTTACGTGACAAAATATTAATATTGGCCGTGACATTCATTTGACCCCGTTTTCAAGCAATTTTGTACGTTTCCAATTTCTTTTCTGATTACTAGCTTAATTATTTTAAGTCACGGAGCTGATCTGTTGACAGAGCCGGAAGGTGGTCACAGGATCTCGGCTCTGGTATAAAATTATAAAATACCCTCATGGAACCAATTACCAAACGAACAGGAGTTTCTTGGCGGCTCTTCTCCATAGTAAACGACCAACAGGAACCGAGCACCTAGCTTCTGACGTTTCATAAGTGCCCATGTAGTGCCCTTGCACATAAAAAGTAATCATCGAAATTGGTTCCGATTTCACGGTAATTGAATAATAAAGTCAGAGAAACCACCCACAACGAAAGAATCGTTTGCTGTTTATGAAGACGGTTTTAAAATTCTACTGATTTGTCGACTATAGCGAGCGTTTCTTATTTAATGATTGTCAGTGGCTTTGAGCCGTACCTGGGAGGTCAAGTACAAATCTAATAGTCTTTTTTGCCGCAGAGGAAAATAACCCTATACGAAAATCCTATTCAAAGCTAATTGCGAGAATAACCCTTTGACTCTTACGATATTTTTTACTGAACTTTTCTAATTCGTTTTTAATAATCGTCAGAATGTCAGGTGGACAAACATGTTTGTGTGTGCGTTTCAAAATAATTGCCCTTTGTAGACACACTTTTTACTTGCCGTGAAAAACTACGGTTTATTCGCCGAGTGTAGGAACGGTCGTCAGTGTTGCATGGATCACTATGGAAGCTTGTTGACAGACACGTTTTTTCTACGGCACGGTTCATAAGAAAAATAAACCTTACCGTGTACAAAGGGCCTTACTTATATTAGGGGTTAAAAAGCATGAAATTGCCGATTTGTACTGAAAAATTTAAATTCGTTTTTTTTTTAATTATCTTATATATTTAATCAAAATAATTACCATTATTGTCTATACATTGCTGCCATCTAATAGGAAGGTCATTTATGCCTTTGCGATAGAACTCTCGTGATCTAGATTCGACAAACTGTGTGAAAGCATTTTGTACTGCCTCCTCAGAAGAAACCTTTTTATCACGTAGAAAATTGTGCAAATCACGAAAAAAAATGGTAGTCCGGTTTAGCAAGGTCTGGCCAATACGGAGGGTGATGAATGGTTTCTAATTGCAGTTCCTGTAGAGTTAAAACGGTTTCTCAAATCATAAGGCACCCATTTCTCATATTTTTTTATTTTATTGATTTGACGCAAATAAACCATGCCGCTAATTCCTAGGTAGTTTGGCTCGGATCGGCTTCCACCATCTCTTTCAATCCATTGTTATTCACACGTGGTTCGTTCTTCAAATCAAAGTTTCCATCACGAATGCGTTTAAACCAAAATCGCACGGTGCCTTCATTAGCAGTCCCCTCTCCAAACGCAACATTGATATTGCGAGCTGTTTCTGCCGCGTTAGTTCCGTGTCAAAACTCGTATTCAAAATTAACTCGAATTTTTGAAGTATCCATCTTTCTTGTCTAAGCTGAATAAAAAAATCAACTCAAAGTCGATAATCAAACGTTGCACATTTTTTAAAAGAAAAACTTCATAGGTACCATGTGAAAAAAGTTTCACTCAAAAATCTCAAACCATGAAGGTTCTATGTCAATTTGAAGTACCTATTACAATAAAACGGCAATTTCGTACTTTAACCTTGCCCAAACTCAAAGAGCGAATTAGACGCCCGTTACATGTTCGGTATGAATGTCGTCGGATAAGAATCTTGATGTAAATTGGAAAATTCCTGAAAGGGTGCCGAATGAATTTGCGTTGTAAATTCATGGTAGACCAATTAATGAAAATCTATTCAGATTTGAGCTAAGGTACTTCCACGACAATATATATATATATAGATGCTTAGATACATGCCTATGGTTATGCTTTGCATATGCATTTAGTATGATTCGTAATAAAAGTGTAAAGCAGATACTAAAATAGTCTTCTGTAGAGCGTTGAAGCTGTAAAAAGAACAAAATATTGTTTTTTATCTTGGAAATAGGAAAACAATGTATAAAAACTGTTTGTCAATAGTTATAATATAATAATATAATATATATCCCTGGACATTTCACACAGCACCATTTGTCCCAAGCTAAGCAACCTAATGCTTGTGTTATGGTAACAAGATGGCTGATAAACTACTTATATACAATTTTTTTTTTTTTGTAAATACATACATATTATAGATAGAATAATAGTTATATAATAGAATAATAGTTATAATTAGTCTGTACTTATATGACTGTATTCTATTAACAGAGAGTAAAAAAGACGACAGAAGACCATTAACTACTTAATTAGAATAGAACCCAACTTGTTTCTTTTTCTATTTTACTGTAGATTTTCCAACCATGACGGAAAATCTTCACAAATTCTTTACACCAGTAATTAGCAACACCTGTGTAACAACAATTATTTTGGACACTCTTAGTGATCGTAGGATTTAGAAGATGGGGGTATTCCAAAGGAGACTGGCCGAATTTGTATGGGAAGTGGTCTTTGGACTAATATGTTCTTTCTCCCGAATTAGATTAACTACTGACCGGTTATATGAGTTTATATAATTGTATACTGTATTTGATTATATGTATGTAAATTCAGTTTAATTTAATTTATTATTGACATGCTCTACTCACTTCAATGTTTTATTAATAATTAAAATAATGAAAGACAAAAAAATGATGAGATGATGATTAATGAATTGTATTGCAATAATTGGTTAGCTAGAGACCTCGAAAATTGATCATATTATTCTTGCCTGAGAAACCGGCAGCAAGTTCGTCATACTCCCTAAGACGGGACTGCTTGCCAGAGGTCGGGTTATCTCCTTCCCTCAAATATGGCGATGGGGGTAACGACTGATCTTCGTGTTATGCTCGTGAACGGGTACTGCTTGTGGTGACTGGACGTCTTGCTGACCATGGTTTTGTTATTGTTATTAGTAATTAACTGTATATTTATTTTACTTTGCTGGTTCTAGTTTATCATTTGTGTGAGTTATCATAACCCAGCATTGCACAAATATGTAAGCTGTCACGCCCTTTATGCTTGGAAGCTTTTATTTAGGTGTTAAATTTTGTTTTCATGTATGACTCAAGAAAAAAAATAAAAACACTAAAAGTATTAGTTTTACTTACTTTATTTTTTTGCTTGAGTATAGCTTACATTCTATGTATTTGTATATTGGCGTGACTAGCTGACATATGACAAATAGTTTAATTTAATGATCTGTGTCTCGTAATATTAACTACTTTGCATACCTACTATTGTATAGAAGCAAATTTTTCTAACTGAACAGACAGCTGTGCTGCTGGGGAGCTTGTTGCGCCACTTCTTCTTCCCAGCGAAAGCACGAGGAAGTGGTGAAGGGCGGGCGTTTTGGGGGACTGTCTTATGTAATGTTGACGTTCGAAAAGTGCTGATTCTCAGCCTTATTTGAATAAATGGATTTTGATTTTAATAGCGATACGGTTTGGATATTTGTGTAGGGATGCTTCATCTACCTTGTACAAAGGGGTATCAAAATCGGACCTAAGTGGTATGTCTATTTGTCCACAGACCACTTTCGCCCACTTTTCCAGTATTCTTTAAAAGGCTTACCATAAGGTACATCTGATCAGCCCCATTCCTTATGTATCCGATCTTAAAGTTGGGTGAATGTAGAACGGCAGCTATGGTATCGACGCTGGCAACGCGAACTGACAGCACTGAGGTTATAAACGCCGCGTACGCATTGTATGTGACCACTGCGAAGAACAGGCACACGATCAGCAGAACACTCCCAGACGGGTTTGTGGGCGTCCATGTTCCACCTGCCGGAAAAACCAAAGATATAAGACAAATTAAATCGCGTGTTTGTATCAAACCAACCGGAAAGTATGGCAGAACATTATATAAACAATATTTTTATTACTACAAGAACAAGTACATTGTTTTTATTTTGTTTGTCACTTGATTACATTTTGTTTATTTTACACGTGTTATTGTTTTGATCGTCTATTTTTTTATTTTCTTGTGTTTTCATTTTTTTTACTTAAGTATGTAGGTATGTGAGTCACTTTTTAGTTTGTAAATTGCTCTGTACAACGTCTTGGGATTCAATTTTGTAATGTTGTGCATGTAATCTTAAATAAATTATTAAATAAAATAAATTATTATTATTAATTAAACATTGTTTGTGTTGCGGCAAACAATGTTGCACGACTGTTGTCCAACCTTTTTTTCCGGTGTATACGAGGCTTTACATTATCAAGACCTGCCGATCTATTCTGTAAAAATCTCACCTTAGGTAAAGTGGTGAGGTTTTTACAGAATATACCGACTGCTCTAGTTTTTTTTTGACACAAAAAGAACAGAAATGACCAAAATAAAGACATTTAAAATGCATTTAAATTACTGTCTAGACTCTTTCTGGTCAGAAATTAGTCACATTGTTATGTCTCTCAGTATGACGTGAAAATTATTTCGCGACTTGAACCGTAGATACGAATTTCGCTTTGTTTAGGTATGATTGCGCATATAATAAGGCATTAATAGATACTTGTAATTTTTTTAAATGGGTTACGAACATACTAATAAATGGTTATAAACATATTCCAGACGTTACAATAGGGTATACACACGTATTCCAGACGGGGAAAACTACGTAGGTATCTACTTATTTGAACGATCGACGGTAAATATTGTAACTGCGTCACACTATTTGAATACTTTTGAAGTTTTATTCTTTCACATTTGTATAATTTTCCAAGAAAGTTACGATATCTATCGGAAAGCTTTTATTCATTGCCTGAAGTAGTGTAAATACTAATAATAACTGGAAAACAAGATACGATCCGTTCCTGTAGATTACCTTTCGTGAAGTCAATTTCAAAGTGATAAAAATCACAACAATCGAATTCTAAGTGGTCTATAGTACCTATTTTGGTACCAAGTAAGTACCAAAATTCCGCGTCGTCTGACCCGTCGTTTGTTCAATTTGCTTCTTACGTTCAAGCTCGGTTTTCTCGCATTCAGTATAGCACTACCTATTCCATTACTATTTACGATACCATATTATTATTATCACCTGCAAATCACGTAATAATGTTTTTGGCATAAATTAAGCTCCAATTTTACGAAGAGATTTTTAGATGAATAGATTAACGTCATCAATTACACAGGTAATTTATGATCATCATCATCTGCCTAGCCTTTTCCTAACTATGTTGGGGTCGGCTTCCAGTCTTAACCGGGTGCAGCTAAATACCAGTATTTTACATGGAGCGACTACACAGGTAATTAATTATAAGTAGTGTATTTACCGAGTAAAATATATGCGCTCACAAATTATTTCAATAAAAAAGTAGTAGGTCATTTGAAAAAGGAGATCCTTTCTTAGAAAAACTGATTATTCTATTCACCCACCACCAGTAAACTAATAAAAGAAAACCTTTTTTTTTGTTTATCGAAAATAATATTTACTAGAAAAACAACGTGGGTTCTACTTTTGTTTCATAAAATAACTGCTTTACCGATCTCTTAATTAAACTTAGTGCTGATTTTTGTAAAGCTAGATAATTTTATCCGAGGAATAATTTTGAATTTTTGACAGTTCTTCCATACATAATCTGTCAGACGACGTCAATTATATTCCACGAATAAAAATTATTTGCCGATTGCAGAACCGTAAAACTTTTACTTTACCTAGGTACTGGCAAGGTTAATTCTACGGAATCCACTACAGCAATCCGACTCCCGCCGACCGGAAACCTGAAGCGATCTAACTACCTAGCTCTTCATTAATAAATTCACAAAGTTATCTCAAATATCATCTAGTTCGTGTTCAACGTTAGGACACAGCGCTAGTGTAACTCTTCTCTCTTGATTAAACTTTAGTTCAGAAGTATACATACCATACGACAAGGCATTATAAGGACCAGCTTGGCAGACTGTAAGTTACCACACGAGGTTAGTGGGCCAAATTTTATTAATAGAAACCTTAAATTCATTCGTTCATTCGCTGATGCAAAACTTGTTACCATGGGTTCCCACTGAAATTTTTCGTCGGTTATAAAAAAAAAGATTTTCCATACAATTTTACCGCGTAACCTATTGCACTTTTCTAAGAAACAACATATTTTTTTTTATAACTAACGAAAATTTTCTACGCCACCCCTTCTAGAATCATGTGCTGAATTCATGGTTACAGTTTTACGCGTCGATGTACCCTGCCGCCACAGGACATAGAAATTCCATGCGCATCTCTGTAGATACGCATGAAATTTTGCACAATAGATCTTTATACAACTAAAGTGAGGATGAAAGTTTGTATGGAAGTTGTCTGTTGAAAGTTTGTGTGTTTGCCGATGGGAAATCCCATCAGGCGCACGGCTTGTATCTCATAATTATCTAAGTCCATAAATACTCCATATTCCTATATCTATAATGTATTATATTATACTTTCCGTACGCAAAATACGCGCATTGTCGTGGAGTTGCGGACACCAGCCCGTATTACCTATCTATAATGTAGATACCTAACTGAATGAATGCATATTATGAAAGTAGTTTGTTCAGAATCGTTTACTTAATAAATTTCTGTCATTTTTAATATTTACAATCAACGGTCATTAATTATCAGCTTAAGGACTGTATTGCTGTGAACACGCGGTAAAGGCCGTACCTACGTCTGGTGTATAAGTGATATATCAACACAGTGACAGAACGCACACCACAGAATTCGCACACTGGCTGGCGTCGAACGAAACCAAAATCATGCCGTCGCTTTTGCACACAGTCTACGTAATTACATATGACATTGGTTGGTTTAGGTTGACATTGCTAAAATTCAAAACGTTATATCATTGTACCGATAGCTAGTAGTCTTACGTGTTGGATCATTGAACGCTTAAGTCCGGGATCAAATCTCGAGATGGGACTTTTATTTTTCTTTTCCAACAATAATCTTAATCGGTTTTTTTATCATTCGATAGATTAATAAACGAGAATAATAAATAAACTTCTAGTTAAAACAGTTTATTTTCTCATAAAGAACAATTTATTGAAGTAAAGCCGGTAATAGCGGTTCACCGTAATTATGCGTTTTGTACTCGTAAGTTCGTTGCACGTAATATAGTCTATTTTATTTGTATGATCACTCATTAGTCCCTAACCACTTCACAGAAAAAATCCTTATCGCTCAGGAATGCTTTTGTTCTCACTCACGGCGCTCGATCGCACCATTCGCACCTGGGTGGGTCCGTACGCTGCTAACTGCAAATCGAATGCATCACCCACGGTCATCGGTAATGAGGCTGTATATCCCGCGAAAGTGTGGAGGTCGAGGCTTTTTAAACGCTAAGAACCTCCACAATCGCGAGATATGCAGCCTCAGGGAATATTTCCTAGAAACCGACGTGGGGGTGCATCGAGATGTAGTCGCGGTGGATAAGGGCCTCACACCGCTCTCCTTGGGTAAAGAGAACTGGCGCAAGCCAGTAGTGCTTGACACTAATGAACGCATGGAGGTATGGCAGAGTAAGGAGCTTCACGGACGCTTCTTCTACATGGGCCCGATGTAGATCTACTAGCGTCCGTAGCCTGGCTGCGTTTCGGTGACCTCTTTGGAGAAACCGAAGGTTTTGTCTGTGCAATTATGGACGAAGTTATGATGACGAACAATTACCGGAGATTTATTGTGAAAGACAGCACGGTTGACATCTGTCGGGCATGCCACCGGCCGGGGGAATCAATCAGGCATATTATCTCCGGGTGTTCTCGTCTAGCTAACGGAGAGTACTTGCATAGACATAACCTTATAGCTAGGATAATCCATCAGCAATTTGCTCTGAAATACAATCTTGTGGAATCGGAGGTGCCGTACTACAGGTATGTGCCCGACCCAGTTCTCGAAAATGGTAATATCACATTATACTGGGATCGATCCATCATCACTGACAGGACTATTGTTGCCAATAAGCCTGATATAGTGGTGATGGATCGATCAGAGCGGCGCGCAATGATTGTTGACATAACCATCCCGCATGATGACAACCTCGTGAAAGCCGAGAAAGATAAACAAATCAAGTATCTTGACTTGGCTCGCGAGGTTGTCGACATGTGGGATGTGGACTCGGCGATCATTGTGCCGATAGTCGTGACAGCCAATGGCTTAGTAGCCAAGAGCCTCAACCAACACCTGAGGAGGCTCTCAGGTGTTGGGCAGCTGGATCAAGGGCTTGATTCAGAAAGCGGTATTACTTCTGGACACGGCTCGCATCGTCAGGAGGTTTCTCTCTCTGGAGCCCTGACCACCGGTAGCTTGGACCCTGTTCCCGATACCGGTGGACTAATATTTTTTATATTTTTAAATGTTTTTATACTTTTTATATTCTAATATTTAAAAATATAATTTATATGGTGTATATTAAAATAAAGGAGATAATAATAATAATAACCGTTTATTTCAGGTATTATTAACCCATAGCAATAGCAATTTTACCCACGATTTAGAAACAAAATTACAATGAAAATAGAAATGTTACATATATTTTTAATGAAAAAAATGATGATGATGATTGTATTTTTGATGAATTAATATAGTTTTATTAATCCATCATTCAAATAATCTAGGTAAATAAATTTACTTCGAAATTATAATTATTCTTCTATTTAGACCTTATAAAACGTGTTAAATGGTTGATAAAATAATTTAATCATAATACTTACACTCAGTCCGGTTTCATCAGATATTTGTGTTATATACCCCTTTATTCATAAACGTTGCTTAAAGTTAAGCAGTGATTAGCGACTGTTTAACCATACATTTTTGACGTTTAAACATAACTTAACTTTAGTCATCGTTTATGAATAAACCCCATTAAGTCCACATTTACGCAGCGCAATAATGTACGCTTTAATTTCAATATTCAAATTTGCTTGCATTTTAACAGGAACTACAACACCGTTAATAGACAGAACACACGTCGCTAACGCAGAATAAACAACCAATGATCAATGTTTTATAGTAACTATTTAGTAATCTGTGGTTCTATTTAGTCGCGGCGAATGACTCGTAAATTAACGGCATCCGTCTACCTTTTATTTTATTTATTTAGATTTCTGTGGGTATAATCATAAAATTTTACGAATTAATGAACAAGGCGAACATGACAAGGAACTGTACTCAATAGCGTGATTATTCAAAGTAATTGCAAACGAATGTGAGTGTGTGTGTATAGACTGTGTGTGTAGAGTGTGTGAATAGAGCGTGTGAATAGAGTGTGTGTGTGTATACTAAAGAGTATAGAAATTACTCATTAGAAGAAGGTCGTAAGTTAAACAAAAGTGTCAATCTATTGCTTCGTGACAATTTCACTTGACTTCCGACCGCCACTGTACTTAGGGCTGATTTTACCAAAGTCAGGTAACTTTTATCCGTGGAATAAAATTGACATCTGACAGTTCTGATATGAAAAAACTGTCAAAAATTCAAAATTTATTCTCAGTAAGAATAAGACTTATTCTATGTATAAAAGTGCGCGACCGTAAATTACAGCGACTCTTCCGCAGTTCCGCTGTTCAGTCAAAGCAAACCGAAATCGTCGAAGTACCTACTTCGCTAGACCCTTGTAAACACGACGACACATTAAGCTATACATTTACTGTCCATAGCTTGATATGTGTACAAGCTGCAAAGCAATTCCGGGACATGTTGTATGAGCTATCAGTTAGTTACTAGTTAGTTGACAAGACTCACGTTATCAATGTTCCTTTGAAGTAAGTTTGGCGAACCGTTTCTGGTTGAAACTCATTAGGCACGACAAGTGAAGGACCAAATTAGGTTCTGAGTCTTAGAACAATTAAATTACATCAACCAACATAAAAGTACATTTACTTTAATTTTTTTTGAAAATTTCTATACTCATAATAAAACTGAAGAGTTTGTTTGAATAGCCCAATTCTTGAGGAAGGCCATCGGCTATTGAACATGCTAGGGACTCTTACGAGCCGAGCAAAAAGAAACAAAGTAATAAAGAACGCTAAGCGAAATCGAAGTAATAGTGCGGGCAGGCGATACGATGCGACGCGCGACGGGGTGGGTCGGAGGAACAAGAAATTTTACGCGAACGAAGTCGCGGGCAGAAGCTAGTCTAAATAATAAATATTCATGTTTCAATGCAAACCACAACAGATGTTTTATCCACGAGTAAAATATGAAATCAAACTGGCAGTTTGATTTCATCATGACCATGTAATTATTCAGAATATTAATATTGCATTACTTATATTTAAACGAAACGAACACTATTATAAGCCTGTAAGTCATCATCTGCCTAGCCTTTTCCCAACTATGTCGGGGTTGGTTTCCAGTCTTACCGGATGTAGCTGAATACCAGTATTTCATTTATTTTATTATAAGCTTGTAAGTAAAAAAATATTTGATACAAATATTATTTTCGGGTTTCAATCAGATGAAAACACGTTCAATCTGAATATCAATTCAAATTCAGAGAATGTTATTTTTCATAAAATGTACAGAGTTAAAATGGAAATACGTTTTTTATAAAAGCTACAGAGGAGCTTTGTGGTATTTCAATTAATGATGTACCAACGCTTCCGTAATCCTCTATGCCGGTGATAACATTTTACGATACAAAAGAAATGAAGAGTGGATAAGTTTAGAATGATTCAGCATAGCTATTCACATTAGACCAGTTGTCAAATCGAAAATGACACATTTTCAATTAATAATTTGCCTTGCTCCCGGTAGCAAATAACTGTCGTATAGAGCTTCAATACATTCGGCTCGTGGCCGCACGGGTCGATCAAAGGGACGCTAGCCGTAGTCGGATCGTGGATGGGTGACCGTCCATTACATAACGAAATTCATTCAACAACTAATTTGTAAGCCTTTGGTCCCGGCTGTCATTCGTTGATCTTTGACAGTCATTACAAGTAGGCAAAAACCGAAAAGTCTGACCACCTGTCTTACCAAGGGGTATCGTGTTACCCAGTGACTGGGTTGTGGAGGTCTTCTTTAGTGGCTATAAGACGGCAAATTAACGTAGGGTGTCAATTTGTTCAGTTAGTTTTAACAGTTAATCCCTGACCGCACATAAGTAGGTAACTCAATAACAAACCCTGCTGACAAAGTATCCCAGTAGACCAAATCAGTGCTTCAGTATAACCCATTCGTCGATGATCGACGCACACAGTGGCGGTGGCCCTGCTGATAACCACGATGGCAATGGCGGCGATCAGCACCACCGCCACGACGCACGCCACCAGGCGCACGCTGAACGGAGCCAGGAATATGTCCCGCACCGTCGACGTCTCCTGCTGGCGAATGTAGATGTTGCACCTGAGAAAGGACATCGTGCATTCTGTATATAATCAGTGGAACACAAACATGACGCCTGTATTCCCCTAAGGGGTGACCTTGAGGTGTACCTTTTGAGAGAAAATGACGTGCTTATGCATGCAAGTCATTTTCTCGGCTAAAAACGTTTTTTTCCGTGTCCCGTTGAACATGCGTACACGGTGTAGGGAACATCGACGCGCAAACTGTTACTAAGAATTCAGTACATACTGTACACTTATTATCGTAGAAACTTTTCGGCAGTTATTAAAAACAATGCCTACTCGGCCTAAATGTATACCGAACCGACGAGTTTTGTTTGTTGTGAGTTTTGTTTTATCGATGTCCCTTACACCCAGAAAATAATAGTCCGTGTTGGTAACTAACGTGTTTATACATAGGTGTGATTAAAAACCAGCCCAAGGTCTATACATTTATAAAGACCTTATATTGTGATCAAAAGATCAAGTCTTCATAAATGTAATATTACATTATAATACTATTCGATTTCAAAGGAATGTTTCGCTACTTAGCTACAAAACCCTTTGCGAAGTCTTTACAAGCAAGTCCTCGTTCATAGAAATATAATATGTATAATAAAAGACAATACCTACTGTATTTTTCAGCTTAAATAATCAGCCTATAATGTTCCCACTGCTGGGACACAACCCTCCCCCGGTGAGAGGGAGTGGGCCGTAATCTACCACGCGGGCCCAGTGAGAGTTGGTAGATGTCACATGTCTTCGAATTTTTGGTTCTAGGATATGCCGGTTTCCTCACTGATGTGGTCTTTCGCCGTTTTGGTGATATAATAATTTATACAAAGTAAAGCGCCTGTCAGGCCGCTACCAATAGGCCACCTCTGCTCTTCTCTCTCTCTCTTCTCAGCTTGGGTACGGACGCCAGCAGGTCAAGCTACCCGAAACTGTCAAATTTTCCCAATCAACCTTGAACCTTAATACCTTAGCGATAAAGTTGAAAATCTATTAAAGAAATTTGACAGATTGTAGTAGGTTGATGTGCTGGCGTCTGTACATTCAAGTGGCTTGTTGCTCGTACGCAGTTTCTTTACCGATTTCCAAAACACTGAATCTGAATTTCAAGCAAATGGCTGTTTTTCTCGTCGTTTTACTTCAGATGGCTCATAAATATTTTTTTTTATCAGACGACAATTTCTATAACAATAATGAATTAACTATGTTATGCTTAGTTTGGTCCCAAGCTGGTCAAGTTGGCCAAGTTGGTCCAACGCTGGTCCTGCTCCACAGAACGCATAAATAAATTGATTAGCATTTGAAAATACTTCACACACGCCTACCCTACCTACATACTGTTGGAGCTGATGAAGACTTTAAAATACTATTTTTGCATTATATAAATTCAATCTCATAGTCTACCACATATGTGAGTACTATGTACATACTATAAAGCTACCATTTACTGGGTACGTCTTTCATTGACTTGAATGTGCCTTGGCGGCTGAGAGTATGTCATGCTCATTCTAATGTCTCGCTGATGGTGGCGCGTGTGTTGGATCATTTAGCTCCCTTCAAAATGGTTGAGCTGAATGGTGCTAATCTATGCGTCATGTTCGTGAACGGGCGCCGTCAGTAGGGACTGGTCAACTCTTTGCTGCCATGGCTTATTTTTGATTTAATTTTATATTTGAATTGTTTTTTTTTTATCTGTTCATTACGGACGCTTTTAATGTTCTGCATCGTTCTCACATGCATAATTTCTAACATGAATGATGTAACTAATACTTTGTAACCATATTATTCTGATTTATAAGAGTGTCCATGGAGTTTCTTGCCCGTTCTTCTCCATAGGTACCTACTACGCTTTGGAATGGGCAACTAGCTTCATTTTTGTGACTGACCGACCCCTTGACAATTCCAAAGTACTTGTAATTGGTTTAATTGAAATAAATACTTTGAGTTTGAGTTGATTTTGCCGTGTGATTGTTAAGCATGTATGTTATGCTGTTTGGTCCCAAGTTCGTCTGACTGATTGATTCCAAATATTCAATAACTAGTTTTCTGGATGAACTTCTGAATAATATCGTATTTGCAAGTCGTTTCATTAAAATATGGACACAGTCGAGTTAGAATAATATTATGCTAACAGAAAATGATTTGAAACATGGCGCAAACTGTAACCATGAATTCAGCATATGATTCTAAGCCCCATAGCGTAGAAATCCAATCGGTTATTAAAAAAACAGGTGCTTAATA
Source organism: Apamea crenata (assembly GCA_949629185.1). Taxonomy (NCBI): domain Eukaryota; kingdom Metazoa; phylum Arthropoda; class Insecta; order Lepidoptera; family Noctuidae; genus Apamea; species Apamea crenata. The sequence goes on along the minus strand of OX451360.1, from coordinate 12,258,446 downwards.
AAGATGTATATGATGATGTCGGAGTTATTCGTTTATTCGGAACGCCAGCGCTACAAGCTACAAGAGCGGTATGTGAGCAGAGCTCTCGGAATCATCGAAACATTGGACATCGTACATCGGACAACATGTGCTTAGCAACTGTCTCGCGTTCCGTATCGTTAAGTTGTGTACCCACAGTGTGTGATTCGCTAGTGCTAGTGTGACTAACTTGCTCGTAAATTATAATCTGATTTGAACTGCAAACCGTTTTTCTATTGCGATATAACCAACACTACCCATAGTACGCCCACAGTAATTAAAATATGCCTGATGATAAATAGACATACCTTCTCCGACATATGTAATAAGGAGTTATTTCTCTAGTTTACCCGTGTTCCAATTCTGCGCCCATAACAGGTAATTCTGACACTATGTCTAATCACGATCCTATGTAGAGGATCCAACATGCTAATATTTTGCCAAATAAGTATCTTAATCTTTTGATTCAGTATATCACTTCACCGAAAATGCCTATATTGTTCTCGAAAAGAGCAGAGTCACTTTCACCATCATAATCAATTAATGATGCAACTTCTCTTTTGCATGTCTTTTAATACAGAAAATAACGAAGCCCTCTAATCTACTCGTATCACTCAGGTACTTAGTCTGACAACCAGTCTTAACAAGGGATATCGTATTACCTAGTAACTGGGTTGTGGAGGTCAGATAGGCAGTCGGTCTGTGATACTGGTATTCCGCTAAATCCGGTTAGACAGGAAACCGATCACAACATAGTTGGAAAAGGCAGATGATGATGACTTACATAGTCTCTGCAATGGGGAAGATAAAATCCATGTCTAGAAGACGAGCCGCGTGTACAGTTACTGGTTCCAGTGCCACGTCCACCGAATGGTCCATTAGAGCCCCCAGCAAGCCGGTCCAAGTGCCCTCGTACGTACGGAACCCTAGCTTGCTGTAGTACCGGATCGATGAACTGGGGACAAACAAACATAACTTTTCTGGACATGAAGAACTTATTTTGATGTGAGTATGTGACGCATATATACGCATACTTTCAAGGCTATCTTTATGAACCTCATATTTTATAGAACAATAACAAGTATTAAAAGTCACATCAGTTAATCTAATAATTTATGTTCGGAAGTCACTGTGGCGGCATCTATATCGACACATACGAACTACGCATCACACTGACGCTACGCAAATCCTGCATCGCGCAAGCAGAATTTACCGCGCGCCTAGCATATATTCAACGTCCCGACATCAATCAAGGACAGTAGTCCACCAGAAACAACACCGGACGGAGGATTTTCCCTTTTCTATGGAAGATGAGTTAGAGTTTTGCACCCTGTTCCCCATAACTCTAAATCACTATTCTAAATTAAAGTTATAACAAACTTACGTTGTGTTCAATCGCACTGTCAAGAAATGGAGGATGTCATCCAACATCGGTTCAGCAGATGGGCCATCGTCGTCCAGCGAGGGACCCCCATCCCCAGTAGAGTTGCACCTTCCTACCACCAGCTCCTCACCCAAGAAGTTGCGAGATTCCACTGGATAAGGAACCTCAACTCCTGACATTGACAGGACGCGGTCCCAATTACCTGCATTTCAGTGATATCATGAATTTAGGAAGAGCACGTAGAAAAGAACTCGATTCAATCAAGCGCGCCGCTCCAGTCGCTCTACTGGACCGGATTACCCTGGATTCTCCAACAGGCTAAAACCTCCTGAATGGCACGGATTTTTTAGGCGAGGTGTTTGTTTAGGCTTTCACCTGCTACATTGGTAAATAAAATATAGCCTTAACTTTATAACATATTATTCAAAAGTCCAACACCCTTATTCGTAACATATCTACAATTCTGCGATAAAAAAACAATAGTTAAGTACTCACCTAAAAAATAGGCATACAGCGTAGAATTAGTGCGTACTTTAAAATACTGCAAAACACTTATTATTCTCTCTGTCGGCTCAACTCGGTGAACCAGGTTCCACTTCCTAAACTGGAGACTCAAAGAAAACCTACTGACATTTAGCATATTAAATATTCTTGAATAGTTGTAATTCGAGACTCCTGACTGGAACAGGGGTAGCACACTACCATCCCTTTTGTACGTGTTATTTCTCGTGAGATTTCTGAATCTTTCCGAAGTGCGATAGTAGTTCCTTTCATATACCGTTTTCATGTTCTGAATTTCGTAAACATCCCGAAATTCATTATATTGGTACCCCCGATGCTGTCGTCGATTGGGATAATAACTTCTGCCTTTGTAAATAAAATTTCCACCACACAGTCCCAGGTTGGTAGTTTTCGGAAAATATTTACTCTGTGTGTAGGCGACGACAATGTTTTGATCAAAGCGGACTGAAGTAGCATTCAGTATTTCGTTGATGAAGCTGAAGTCTTTATTCGATCTCGCTGTTAGAAGCCAGTCGTATGATGAGGTATCCATTTTTTGGTCATGTAACTAAAAAGTAATACATTAATTTAACTTTCCAATCTACTATAAAGAGATAGATTTGCATAAATAAATCAAAATAATAACTTCGTGAAGAACTTTTAAAAAGATAGAATAAACTGGTTTATCACGTATACGAATATTATTCACCCGACAATTTTTAATTTTTTAAACGCAATTTTTAGTTATTTTATCAGAATTTTGTGAGTGAATTTAATACGAAGGTAACGTTTAAATATTTTCACAACTGTCGAGTTCTTTTCAAACGTAGTGTAAATGAGTAAAATTTGCTTTTTTTAACTAAAAACGCCAGTTTTTCTTGATTTTTCCATTACTAAAAATGTCATTAAGCAAATTCTAGTTACCTTATTAATGAGTTTCGTAAGGTTCGCAGTTGCGTTTCGTCTTAAACGCGGAGACAAAATGATGATTCCGAGATTAGCTCGAAAGCGAACATTCTGCATTGATTCTGAAGCAGTAGCGACTCCATTGATACTCAAGCATTTCATCAGTCGGACGATAGCCCATCGGCAACCTGCAGAGAAAATATTTTAATAGGTACAGGTCACCAAAAGAGATAAGTAACCAGGGGGTCTACTCCGAAGTGCAAAGTGCGAATGTTCGGATCGGACCGACATGGCCGAACCGAATATTATTGAAAAATGCAAAAAAACGTTCGGATCGGCTCAGTTGGGTCGGGACCATAGTCAATATTCGAAGAGTGTAGGAGTGTAGGATCGGGACCGACCGAACCAAATAGTAACTTCGTAGCAGGAAACGGCCGAACATTTGGCCGATACTACTTCGGAGTAGATAAGAAATATAATTTAAATAAATATATATTTATATATATATATATATAAATATCCCTGGGTCGTCGGATATAGTTGAAGTTTAGTAAGAAACCGATGGATGTTTTCAAATGAAATTTAATTTGATAAATTAACTGTTTGTTTTCTATTAATTTTACTTTAATTTATCCGAAAACATCCATTGGTTTGTTACTAAACTTCAACTATATCCGAAGGCCCTGGGGGTCTACTCCGAAGTAGTATCGGCCGAATGTTCGCCGTTTCCTGCTACAAATATATTATTATTATTTATCTCCTTTGGTGACCGTACGTACTTACTAAGTATCAAGTCAACCCTATATTTTTTATATTCAAGATATATTTTTTACATGGGCCTTCAACTGCAGACCCCCAGCCCCCCAGCCCCCCAGGCGCAGCCTAGAATTGGAGTTCTAGCCCACCATATGTAACCGATATTGCGATACCGCTACGAAAAACACATTTAATTTTTTATTTATTTTGTTGCTTATACCCCGAAACAGCGGTGTGCAAATGGCGTGGCGTCACGGCTCTTCCACAATATTTTTATTGTTGTAAATTGTGTTATTAGTAGATAGTAGGCATGTTTATACCTACCTGTGTAATTGAATTAAAAGAACTCGCGTTATCTCCTACATTCTAAAGCTTTATACTTAAACTCCACTGTTTCCAATATTTCTAATTTGATAAAATTGCAATGTTATCTAACTTATCAGAATATAGTTTAGAATCTTATCTGGTTCCAAAGTATAAATGTTCTGCATAGGTATTAAAAACAGCTGCGCAAACTAATTTGATTCACTCAATTGTTGAAATATTTGAAACCGCATTTCACTGACAAGAACTAGAACAAAACTTCAACTAACGAAAACACTTCCGAGACGCTGTACTCTGTATCCCTGATCAAGTGCGGGAAACACGTTATTGTCTCGCTCGGATTCGCTCATGCAATCGTGATTGAAGACTTACAAGGGAAGAGGGAAATTGGAAGTCAAATAAGCGAAGTGAACTGAGAATAAAACAGTTGACGATTGATAATATTCTTCAAGTGTAAGGCCAAGTTGAATAACTGCTGAATACATTGGACATGCCAGAGCGTGGAACTCACTGCCAGCGTCTGTGTTCCTTCCACATTTAACACTTCTGCCTTCAAATCAAGAGTGAACAGGCCTCTTCTGGGCACGCTCGTTCCATCATAGACCTCATCCATTGCTTTCCATCAGGCGTGATCAAGGTCAAGAGTACACCAATTCAGCATTTTTTTTTTAATGCTGGTGTATTCAAAACCCAATAGGTAAAAGATTTTCATTCATCACCTGTACATTGTTCCTATAGTTATTTGTGAATGATATTTAAACTTTAATTTATATCTAAGAAGTAGATAAATTAAAGCTCGTGCTTAAAAAAAATTGTTGTCGGTCTAGTGGACGCGTCTACTTCAAACAGAAATATTATCATATTATGCTGTTATTGAAATCTGTTAAATATTTTAAGTTGATTTTTTGTGTGCCACAGTATTTTTTGTTTTACTTTCTCGGCAAAATGACAGTTTCAGCAGTTTCTTTTTTTTGACACTTGAATGTACCTAACGAAGTTTAGTACCTAAGTAGTTCTTTAATAATCTACATAAAACTTAAGTAAGTAATCTCACAACCCGTAACAGAGAAGTAGGTAATAAAACAAACAATCGATTCGACACAAAATTATAAAACAAAATCGCATCGATGGAAACTTTCTTTGTTTATATTCTATTGTTATAAACATTTTTTATTGTTTTATCAACTTATATTATTACAGCTACTTATATTTACGATGCATTGTTTATTATAGCGTTGCATATAAGTAATATAAAAAGCTGATCGGATTACGCCCTTGATAGATGTAATGATTCTTAATGACGATGTAACATAGTAAATCGATGGCACATCAATGTACTGAGTGAAAGTACGTGACAAGGTTTCCGCTGAGCAGATTTTGAACAGTGCTTCAGACACGTAGGACGAACAAACGTGAGCGGCGCGGGCGCAGACTGCCGCACGCAGTACATCTCGTACATTATTCTGATGTTATTAGGACAGAAGCACACGTGGTTATTTTGTGGTGATAGGATTTTTTTTTATTAATGTTGTGAATTGCAGTGTAATTTTTAAGCCGGAAAATTTTTGGTGAGTTTTGATAGCGTCTTATTTTAAGTAATTTAAGCTTGTTTTTTATTGTTTTCTGTTATTTTTATTTATACGTGCAATGAATCAATTAAATATAACTCGATTTTATGTTTTTAATGACAATATATTTTACATAAATATTACATAAATAATAATTTTACAAAATAATTTTTTTTTTACAAAAAAAAAACAACCGACTTCCATAAAAACACTACAAAGTAAACAATAACTTTAATTTCGGAAGTCGGTGTCTTTGGTTTTTTTTATTACGTTTTTCGCCACCGACTTCCGAAATTAAAGTTATTGTTTACTTTGTAGTGTTTTTATGGAAGTCGGTTGTTTTTTTTTTGTAAAAAAAATTTTATTTTTCACTTTTTTGTGGTGATCATTTTTTTGATTTTTGTTGATTTTTCAAAAACCGCTTGTCCGATTTCGATAAAATGTTCATGGGACCATTTGGGAAGTGTACCCTATCCAACAAAAAAAGAATTTTTCAAATCGGTTGCCAAGCGACGGAGTTATGCCCGAACAAACATAAAAAAAAAAATTAAAAAAAAAATACAAACATCCGAATTGAGAACCTCCTCCTTTTTTAGAAGTCGGTTAATAACTTAGTTAACAAGCCAAATAATAAGCCGTACCATTGTGTACTTCTCTTTTAACTATTTAATTTGTACATAAATTAATTAAATAGTCTATCAGCGACCCTTCAATTTAGTTTTATAGGTATATACTTAGGTATTATTTCACTATAGGGCAGATATTTTTAATACTATGCCTACTCTCAATTATTTTAAAACCAGTTATGAATCATTCATTTCTTACCAACCTAATTTCTAATAACGCTTAATCAATAATACCTAATTCATTTTTTTTTTTATTACGTTATGTATAATATAAATCTTTATAATTACATTAAACACTTTTGTACAAACCTGAGGTTGGTATTTAATAAAGTTAATATCACCACGTAGGTACCGTACCATAAGAAAAATAATAACGTGCCTTAATTCATACAAGTTCCTAAAGGCACCAAACTTCGCTAATAATGCTAATAAAAACTACACACCTAATTATAAATAAAATCAAACGTGTATCTATGGGTTAATTAATTTAACACAAACTTTATCAAGCAAAAGGACGACACTGCAAATATGAATAGCTTTATCAGCAACCCACATACGTATTGATCTCAAAGATTCGTACGTGCCGTATCTACTTAGTCGATGTAATGAAAACACACATTCCAGCATTTTTGTCAACGAACTCATACTTGCTCGTTCTTCTCCTTATGAACCTACTCCGCTTTGGAAATGGGTAACTAGCTTCATCTTTCTGACTGACCGACTCCTTGACAATTCCAAAGTGCCTGTAATTGGGGTTTAATTGCAATACAGTTTGTATCGATTTGCTGATATCTGAAAATTAGACCAAATAACTCGGGGTGACATTTTCTTTATACAATGTAGGATACGACAATAAATTAAACTGCGTATGCGTACTGCGTATGCGTACTGCGTACGTTGCCAGTCTGCCTACGAAAATTCAATCAATTATATCCAATATTTTAGTCACTATAACTAACTAGGACTTCGCCCGCAACTTCGTCAGCGTAGATTTCGTATTTTCCCCTACAAAATATAACACCTGTTGTAAAAGGTAGTTTTCGAAATTGTATGATTATGCAAAATTTCACGTTCCTACGTTCCCACTAGTTTCGGCGTGCGTTGATATGTCAGTCAGTCAGTCAGTCAGTTTCTCCTTTTTACATTACATAGATAGACGGCAGATCGGCAAAATCCATAGCCATCCCATCACTACTAAAGGGTCTTGCAGGAAGCGCTTCCTACCTTTAAATTTAAATAAAACAAAGTGCGTGTGACATATCATCGAAATGTTTTATTTCTTTGAAAGGCCTATCAATGCCATTATGTACCTAAAACCCCACAAGAAAAGTCTTACGGGGTCACTCGCACACAGTTCACCACTCCATTTCACGCTAGAGGTGTTAAAAAATATGACAACTTGATTATAAACTATACCAATTCACATGAGATCCAAGAGCGTCCAATGCATACCGAAAAAGTCACTGTTTCGTGTGGATTTTGGGCTGGCGGCGTCATCGGTCCATGTTTCTTTGAGAACGACGTTGGCCGTCATCACCGTCAGTGGCGAGCGCTATAGGTCGATGATTATCAACTTTTTTTGACCTGAATTGGATGCTATGGAGACCAACGACATGTGGTTTCAACAGGACGGCGCTACGTGCCACACAGCTCATGCCACATTGGACATTCTGCATGAGCGATTTCAGAGCATGGTAGTCTCACGTGGACATTCGGCGACAGCCCGCGTAATTATAATAAATAACACTAGGAATTACTCCTGTATCGTGGGTGCGTTCACAAACATTTAAACTCACATACACAAACAGCCTAAATGTTGCATAAATAAATAATTCACTTCTTATTTTTATTCATTATTCTTAGTACTTAGTTGGTTTGTTTGTGAGTTGTTGTGTCCGATTATGCCTCGTATTTGGCAACGAAACAGTTGCTTCTTTAAACCAAAACACCATTCCACCGTGTTCCGGGTACGAATATGGCTGCTGTTATACCTCTCTTCTTGTGGGAAACGCAATGGTGTAAATAAATATGGACCAATGGATTCAATTTTATCCACCACACTGTGGATAGTCCTCTCGGTAGGACGATTATGGCGACCGTAAAATGGGCGAAGCGCGCGGAAAGCTGCCCGAATAGAATACCCATTTTGATATACGTGCGTGATTTGGCAAAACAGACTGAATAAATGACAGCCAATTTGACAGATGTAGCTTCAACAATATGGTCGCTATCAACTGTCAAAGTTCGGAAGTCCCTATTGGAAGACCCTTTAGTTTGCAAGAAAAAAAACACATTTTTTAAATTTCAATGTTAGGATCTATTTGACAGTCCCTACATACTTCTAAGAGTATTGCGAGTGTTTTTTGTATTTGTTGTCGCATTATCGTGTCCACATTCTATATTTTACAATTCCTTTTTGACTGGTAAAATGATCTTTTTGCCCGTTGAATTTTGAAATCTACTACTAGGTACTATGTTTCATAAATAAACTTGAACAGTATCGTATACAGTATAAATTGCAGGTATTGTGAGCGTGGAGTGCGCTGTCATTCCAACTAATGCTAGAGATTGACACTATTGACAGCTCACTCTAAGCTCACTTCACCCAACTTTTCACGGTGAGATTTTTAAAGAATCGATTGGCTGTTCCAACTTTTCTGCCTTTCTAAATCTTACTATCGAATAGAATAGACATTTATTTTGCAAATATGGGTAATACATAATAGATGTTATAATACATTAAAGCTAATAATATTTAATACATTTAAAAAAAAGGGAAGGGGAGGAAAAAAGGAAGGGAAGGGGAGGGTAAGTAAAAGGATCCGTTTTTAAGAACAAGCATAAAACTAATATTTTCCTGTTATACAATGTGGAGACGACAACGACAATAAATTACACTTCGTATATCTAATGGCGTTGTACAAAAACTCAACCAAATACCTATATCCAATAGTTTAGTCAGTACAGCTACTCAAATATTAGCAAAAGTCATATTTGGGTCATCATTGCTATTTAGTTTGAATGAAAAAAATACTTTTTTTAATTTCGATGTTAGGATTTATTTGAAAGTCCTAAATACTCTTATGCATTAGTATTGCCAGTGTTTTGTGTATTGTCGTATGCTCATCTCCACATTGTATAAGCTGCCAGACTTAAAATATTGCGATGAAGAAAACATTACATTATTTTCTTCATCGCAATTATCGGTAGGCATTATTATAATAAACCTTAGCACGAGCCTTAAAACTTGTACAATTAAATATTCGACATACCTAATTGATTGTATGCCTCTTTTTAGGGTTCCGTAAACAAAGAATAAAACGGAACTCTAAGTCTACTCCGTCTGCCTGCCCGTCTGTCACAGGGTCACATCTTTTTAAAAGTAATAGGTAGCCAGTTGAAATTTTCACAACATACGCGTTAAGCTGCGGTCCCTCTATCATAGCTAAGGTTTTGATGACGGAACCTTTAGTACGCGAGTCTACCCGCACATGGCTGGTTTTTATATAAACACCGAGAATAATCAAATGATTATAATTAATTAGGCATTTTAGCAACCTTTTTTACTAAATATGTAGACAGGTAGGTGCTTACTCGTGGTGCTTCCACGGTGGCGAACACTGGAAGTTACACGTGGTGGTCACGGTCCTACGAATTTTATAAATTAGTCGGGATGACGTCAAATTCACTAATGTTCTAATTACAGGTATATATAAAATGGAATATTTATTTTGTTTAATTAGTGTAATTACCGATGCATAAAATACTGTGTATTACTAACTGTTGCCCACGTTTTTATCCTAAGGAAACTTCATTATAAAAAGCTTCTTATGTGTTCATCGATTCAGCAGGACTCCATCAAAGACTGGTCTTTAGCACAGTTAGCACCTCTGGATAGGAATGGAAGGAAAGTAAGGCTAATAAGGGTTAAGGCACATCTCGCCTACGCAAAAACTGGCCTGCGGGCCAGAACGTGTGAATACAAGCCATTATTGTCCATTTATGTGCCAAATCATATCCAAATCCGTTCCGCTATTGGAGTTTTGAGTAACAAACATCCAAACTCACAGCATTGATGCTTTCGGTTATAATTTCATTCATTAAATCAGAATTATCATAATGCCGGAAATAAATATTTACGTCCAACTGAAGTCCTATATGTGCCCTTGAAATTTAAGTTAATACCAACCGTGAACTTGACTTTAAAAAATAAACGTATTATTTAATAATCACATAAGGTAAACCAGGGCTTTTGAAGGACACCGCCTTAATTGGCATGAACTTAAGTATTCCGAAAGACAGCTCGCACTGACCTACATGAACTATAGGTATTTTTTACCTACAAATTGCAAGGGTCATTATTACTTCATCTTTCATAATATTATACATGACATAACCAACTGGTTACGATCTTCGAAATAAAGTTGTGCCTACCTACTATTGTGTATCGAATTGTCATGCGAATATTTTACATCGGCATTTAAATCTCATCTTCTGATATTTATTACCTACAACTATTGTAAAGCCTGGGCCCTAATTCACTATTTATTTATTATTTATTTATCTTTAAGTCAGGCACATTACCCATAAGTTTGTTAGTATTACTAAATACTATATTAGTATAATTATATCAGTCATACACATAAACAAACAAGGAACAATGATAACAACCAACATAACTTAAGAAGTACTAGTTATACCTATTAAGCCATCTTCTGGAGACACCCGGCAACAGTACATGCACTGCGCACAGGTGCCTCATCAGGTGACCTTCAGTCTTACTCGCAACAATGCTCAGGAGACTGTTCTCGCTGTCTCGCATCGCATCCGACGCAGTAATGATGATCTATGACTACTTAATGATTCCTTACTTCGAAACCACGTCAATTCCTTAGTAAATCACGATATCTGCTAAGAACGTACTCTCTATGACGCAATGAACGAAACCGCGTGAAATGAACGTGAAGTTGGCGTGGTTTGAACTGTCAAAACACCACGCTTGACAACCGTACATGGTTTACACGTGGTAAAATTACGCGGGGAATACTTATTACCATATAGAATTGAGGCCCAGGCGAGCAGTGGTGGCCTGGTGGTAACTGCCGCGACTTATTAGCTGTAGGTCGTAGGTTTGAACCCACTAACGCGCTTTACTTTGTGTAAATTATTTCATCACCACTGCTGTCAGAACGGTAAAGGAAAGCATCGTTAGGAAACCGACACGTCTTAGAACCAAAAAATTTAAGACATGTAACATCTACCAACCCGAACTGGGTCCGCGTGGTGGATTACAGCCCACTCCCTCTCGAAGAGAGGAGGTCTGTCTCCTAGCGATGGGAACACTATAGGCTGATTATGTGTTGTAAAGCCGAGTATATTGATGATATTGGTATAATGGAGTTTAAACCCAGATTAGAATTCCATCTAACGACTGGAGGAACTTCACCGTTTTACTTCCTGTTGTGCGTTATAAGACTTTATATTCGACACAGGATGGTCTTCGGAGGATCTTCAGCAGAACTATACTAACTAACTAAGTATTTGTTTGTTTAGTTTTTAAACGATATTCATGATTCAACATTTTATCATCATAATACTCCAACTATGACGTTTCTGACCGACTGCGGTATAATGGTAATGTCATCAATACCTGCGTGTTTAAATTAGCAAGCACACTTTAATTTAATATCGCTGACAATGGATCCTTTATATTGTTGTACAAAACATAAAGCCTGTATTTTCCAGAGAAGCTTGGCGGACAGCTGTAATACTCTCATGGTCAAATATCTAAATACATTTCGCGTTGTATTTATTTGATCATCCATTACTTATTTATAAACCACACAACGCAAGTTTCGCAACGCAACACCACACTGCGCTTCAAAACACAGATTACTGACGTTGCTCATAAAGCCGTAAAGTTGTAGTGGGACTGGGCTGACCACGTCTGCCGAATGAGCAATGAACTGTGGGCCAAAATAGCCACTATGTGGAGCACTGACATGGTCAGACGGCGTCGCGGCAGACCCCGTAGACGATGCTGTAGAGGCAATGGCGGAAAGAGCTTGACAAAACTAACTGTATCGCAAGAACTGGAAGTCATAGAGCTCTCTCTATGACTTCCAGCTCTGCAGGGCAAAGGTAGTTACAGTATTCCAACACATACCTTGCTCAAGATCTGGAGTATAGATGACAGCCTGGTGCCACCCGCGCCACACAGCGTACTCCAACACAAAGGGTAGTGGCGCCAACGCAGCCTCTGGGCAGTAACCATTTACAGGCAACGTCTGCGCAATCATTAGCACGTAAATCCCGTAACAAAGCTTCATCTTGATCCCTATTGGTGACAGTTATGTTAGAATGTTTTCCTTTCATATCTTCTCTAATAGGGCTACTGTTGTCCACTATTGAGTCATCAACATCATTATTTCAGCCGAAAAACGTCCACTGCTCGACATAGGCCTCCCCCAAGCACCTCCACTTCGACCGGTTCCGTTCCTCCACTTCTTGCATCCAATGGGTTCCTGCGGGTTTAACAAGGTCGTCGGTCCACCTTGTACAGTCAACAGCAAAAGTAGATGATCAAAATCAGAAATTCAATACTAATTATCGGAGTTTGCGTCAGAACTGTGTGGCGTCGAAGTGATTCAAAAGTATGTCAGACTCAGTGTCATACTTTTGAATCACTTCGACGCCACACAGTTCTGTACTGTACACCACTATTGAGTAGCCGTAATTGATCGCAAAAAACGTTATCTCAACGTATATGCGAATTAATATTTATATTTCCTTCACGCATAAATTATTATTTATATTTTACTATTATTTATTGACACGACGTTTAAATTGTATACATATTATATTGGATTAATTTTCTGGTAAGTTTGATTATTATCTCGTAAAGGGTCGTACTAACACGGAGTATACTATTGTAATTATTTATTTATTAGTATATATTAAAAAAAATATATTGTCCATTATAATATTCAGATGCATCCGGTTAGAGTGGCAGCCGTCCCCATCATAGTTGGGAAAAGGCTAGGCAAATGATGATATACACCAGAAAATACATTACGTAATTAGGGAACCAAGTTTTAACTAACCGCACTAGACAGCCGACGATACAAGAGTAAAAGAACCACATGAGCGTAAATCTAAATGAGACTGGGAAAACAATTAATTATAGAGAAAACAATGTATCGGACATATTCCAAAGTTGGTGTAACAAACTCACATCAATATTAATAAAGTCAATCAATCATAAATAACTCATGTGAGGTTGTGATTGACGTGTGGGTACCGTCAGCTACAAAAAGATGACTATAGTACTTAGTGTAGTATTTAAAGAATATGAACTAATATAAAATTTAAAGAGTATGTATTAACTCTGAAATGACATATTTCACATACATGAAATGCTGAAAAGGCATGTATCGAAACATTTCGTATCAATATTAATACATAGAACATTGTTAATCGACTTTTATTACTGACCGTACCTGCATTGTTCTGGTTCTATTCGTTCACTGTGTCACGCACGAAACTTCATGGATTCAGTTTAAAGAATAGGTTATCTACTCATTGACATGAACATATTTAACACTAGCTTCTGCCCGCGACTTCGTCCGCGTGAAATTTCATATTATGAAAGAACAGAATAAAGCGATCAAAAGCTATTATGGATACATTTCTCTAAATCATATCGGAACGGAGATATTTGGTTTTGTATTGGTCATTAAAATCGAAGAATTTATTATATTCTACTGCACTTTTAGGTATTTGCCGTATTTTTTTAAGAATTCCAAATAAAATAAATCTTTAATGACGTAGATCACGAGTCACGACATGTGGCGTTTGGCATTTCCTTGGACATTATGATTGTTTGTGTATTGTGACTGACTCAGCATAGCTCTTTGGACTCTGATATTATATACTTACGATTTGGATGTATAACGCCATGGATGCAATTAACAGTGCATTTTTTATCTGTTGCCGACTAAGTCTAAATAGTGTTGGCGGGACTCGTCGTAGATAATATAGTTTGGCAGCCGAGTTCGTGCAAAACAATCCGTCTTTAATGACGTATTTGGTGGAAATTGCGAATGTTGTGCAGGTAAGTTTTGTGAAACCTAATACCTGTATGTTCATAAAACAAGAGCGAAATATGTACGAAAATACGTGAACTCGCTAGCACTATAACATCTATGTGAATTGTGAGTTAAAAATAATATATGATTCTTTTCAGTTTAGTGAGGAGGACAAAATCTGTAGACCCTGTCTACAACCTGCTCACTTATATCAACCTTCTAAAAACATAACTAAGACTCCTTTACGCTGGACAATAATTGAAGTATTTACATTGAAGACATTTTTAGAATCTTTAGACGCAAATATCTCAGCTTCGATATCACTTAGGACAAAAATAATTGAACATATATGTGTAGGTACTTAACACAGCACAACAAAGTAACATGAAAATTATGGCAGCCGCTGAAAAAAAAAATGACGCCACTAGTGCATACAAAGTTACTCAAACCCCTTTTACCTCTTTATAATTGAAGTATAGATTAACCTTCGTAACAATAACTATATCCGTTATGAAACAATCTGAAACAGTAGTTTTGTGCATACCTGAGTATTGTCACTTGTCATTCATTTCATGATTATTAGTGACAAATTATCTACATAATGTATAATTTATTGCAAGCAAGCATTTGAATCTTTAGATAGACTATATAATGGATGAATTGTAATTAAATACGTACATTCTTGACTATGGTTATACTTTTCGCCGAAGTATTACCAGTTCATTGCATTGATCTTAAATAAACAATGCTTATCTCAAGGACGAGGCTAAAGTATCACACCATATAATATTATAAAGGCGAAAGATTGTGAGTGAGTGTGTGTGTTTGTTACTTCTTCACGCTCAAACGGCTGGACCAATTTTGATGAACGGTTAATCCAGGACGTAGCTGACATCCTGGATTAACACATAGGATACTTTCTATCCCGATATTCCCACGGGATCGAAACTTATACGGGTGAAACCGCGGGGCGCAGCTAGTAATATAATAAATGCGAAAGTTTGTTTGTTACGCTTTCACACTAAAACCGCTGAACGGATTTGAATGAAATTAGGCACATGGGTAGACCAGAACCTGGATTAGGCCATGAGATACTTTTTATTCTTTGTACATTTCCGATGAATAATTTCCAACTTCCATGCGGGCGAAGCCGCGGAGCAAGCCACTGTAGCCATAATACAGACAAGGTCCTATTTTCTCGGTCAACCTTGACCTACGAAATTTTAAAAGAGTTCAATCTCAATATAGAAATAAAACAACCCACACGTCCTAGTAGTGGTACGTGTTTGGACAATTTTCTGCACAATAAACGTAGCTGCAAGAGTGAATTACTTGAGTTAGGTGTCTACTGATCGCACAGCGCAAATCATGAAGTTCCCTGTACAACGGACATGTGTCTTAGAATACTATTACATCAATAAGCGCGACTACATTCAAGAAAACATAAGTCTATTTAGGAGGTGTATTGCTAGTCTTAAATTTTCTGAGGTTTACGAAACGGATGATGCAAATGAAAGCTATGAATTTATTTTTTAACTGTTGCGTAAAATCTCTACAGTTGTAAGACCAAAATGGATAACTCGGGGAATAAAGTGCTGTAGTAAAAAGAGACGAGCTTTATTATGGCAATACAGAATAAAGCGACATAGTGATACAAAAGCAGCTTTCAAATCATTTTCAAAGAGATATCAAAAAGTGATCAAATTGACACAAAAGGCTCAGAACAGCTATTTTATAGGAACAAGCACTAACTCTAGAGCAACTTGGAAGGTCAATTCTATGAAATCCAATGTTCCTAAAACGACTATAAATGTAATCAACGTAAATGACAAATATATAACAAATCCTAAAATGATAGCAAGACATTTTAATGATTATTTTATAGACTCAGTTCAATCGAATGCCGACAATTTGCCAATAATTAACAATACTAAAACGGACACATCACTAGGATCATTTATATCCATATTTATTCAACCAACCACACCAAAAGATATAATTATACTAATAGTACGTTAGGATAGACATTTACTTAAGCTAGTAAAAAAATGTCTATCCTAACGTCTGCACTCTGGAATTTGTGCCCCGAGCCCCAAGATACAGACTAACTCTCTAGTTTGGTGCTCACAGGAAAATAATACTTTGTGACCTATCCATTTCATTTATTAATTTTGTGAACACAGGGTACAATGATGTTTTACAAAAAAAATGCTTGGGCCCCCCCATGCTCCGCCGCTGTCTCACTTCTGGCCAAACTTCCATCTTTCGCAAGCTTGTGTCAAATTATA
This sequence comes from Apamea crenata, assembly GCA_949629185.1. Taxonomy (NCBI): domain Eukaryota; kingdom Metazoa; phylum Arthropoda; class Insecta; order Lepidoptera; family Noctuidae; genus Apamea; species Apamea crenata. Next base: position 12,241,988 of record OX451360.1, on the reverse strand, counting down.
CATGTTTGTCCTTCCAGTTTTGACGCAACCTATCCAGCTCCAAACTGGAAGGAAGACAATTATTATAATTTATATGATTATTTAAAGAATTTGAAATGATTTAAACACGTATAATTGGACATAAATTATTATACATAAATCAGCATAGTTTCATTTTTGAATATTTAATATTATCTACCTTTAACTACATAGGTATTCATATCTACAATCGACTCAGGCGTTGGTTTAGCTGTGCAAGACCAGATAATCACTGCAAAAACGAAAACAAAGTGTGTCTGTCGGATCTCTCCCTTTCACACCCTGCCCTCAATGATATTATAAGAAGCCTGCCCTACTTAAATAATCTAAGATTATGCTAAAGCTTCTCTACTCTAGATGGTTGAGCTTTCACATCTATTGAGTGCCTTCGTGAGATATATTGTCAATGCTACCTATTATGGTAACATGCGTCGAAGCAAAGGTTTGCAATTACTTTTTGACTACAGTTTATAATTCAATTGAGCTAGTTTTAATGCAAACTTTAACTTTCAAAATTGGTTCAATAACTACTCACATATTTTTTCAAGTTCACTATCCAGGCGTATGCAGCGTAGTAACCATGAATTCAGCACAAGATTCTAGCGTAAAAAATTTTGTCGGTTATCAAAAAAATCTGCTGTTTCATAGAAAAGTGCAACCTACGCGGTCTAAATGTATGGAATCGACTTTTTTTTAAATAGTTTTAGAAAAATTCCATCGCAGGGAGGTTCAGAGTCTTGTACTGAATCCATGGTACACGTTGCGCGTCGATGTCCATGCCACCCTGTAAAATATTTACATTTAATATTGTTGTGTCAGAGAACATGACACATTTACGATGATGAGAGTTCATCACGCTATTTAATATGACAGTTTTGAACCTGCCTCCCACAAATCGCCTGTCACTGTCTGAATCTGAGCAATGTTTCTTTTTTGTTTTCAGTAAGCAACAATGGCTCCAATAACTTTTACGGAGACTGAATTGGAGCAACCGCTCCACACGACCGACTACATACAGTACAAGCTCCATCACCCAGCGAAGGACTCCAGCGACACCAGAGCCAATGGCAAACAGTACCAGATCACTCCTTACGACCAGATGCTAAGTAAAAATGACCCAAAATTCCTCGCACCGATACGAAGATTGGAGAAAAGAATGGGATTCCTAACTCCTATCAGATGGGTCAATACCATATCCATTACGGTGTTCCACGTTCTAGCCGTCATATGGCTCTATAGCTATCTCAGCAATAATCTGTTTAAATGGCAGACTTTCATATTCGGTAAGTGAAATTACTATGCAGGTCAATCAGAGCTTATTTCTATCATTATCACACCAACGTGTAATTTCACTGTTAATCATGAGCCTTCCAATTAACTCTAAAAATTACTTCGCGTATCTATGTTATTACCATGCTTAGCAGTCTAATTCCCGATCACAGTTTGTTATTATTATTAACAGATGTTAACAATAACAACAAACAGCTACCAGCGCATACGCACAGGCAGGCATCCATTCCTATAACGTTATCCCACATTATTCCTATATGCTATGGCAGAGTTAGTTCTTTCAAATTGAATTGAGATCGGTTTTGCTCATACGTTTCAGCACGAAGGCCGGCGTTATACAGCCAGTTGGATAGTTATTCTGCCAACCTTCGTCATAAGTACTCATTAGGTAGTCTGAACCTTTACATCCTGCGGTTAAAAAGTAACCTTTCATTCTTTTGCCACAAAATCATTAGGAAGATAGATCATAGACAGTCAATTAAATAGAATATCCTCTTTAGATGTATGTAACGTACCTATAGGTAGATGTGTCAACCACAAGTCTGATAGCATAATGATAGCCCAACAATAACAACACAAGTAATAACATAAGTAGGTTGATGTGTGTAAACCGCTTGATAAATATTTGTACCGGTGCTTAATGTTTCAGGATATTTTATCGGCCAGGTTGCTGGGTTCGGGGTGACAGGAGGGGTACATCGGTACTGGTGTCACCGCTCCTACAAAGCCAAACTGCCCCTACAATGGATCCTAATCATATGCTATTCGGTGGCTGGTCAGGTAGTGTCCCTTTATCTTTATTGCACTCTTTTGAAGACATCCCTCTCTGTTAGATATGTAAATGGCAGGGTGGGTTCATTGGATATGTATAACATATCGGCAACTACCCGCTCTCGCTACATATAAAACTTCAGTCTGAAATAACAAACTTTTTTTTATTTTTATTGACAATGGGCTCACTCTTGACCTCAATGCAGCCCAGAGGCAGGGATGAGATCTACGGTTTTGCTATATCTTATATATATATCTATATAGCTATATCTATATCCCCTTATCCCCTTTTTTTTCAACTGGCATGGCAACTAAGAAAAATAATATAAAGAGACCCAAAGTCCTGCAATTTAGTGAAAGTCGCGATTTTTATTTGTTTTGTTCAAAGTTACATTAGCACGCTTAGCAAGTGTGATGACACAAAAAAACATTTCGCAAAACAAATTGTCACCTTCACTTCACTTCACAATCACAATGACGATTTAAAGGTTAATTTATTACGTATCTTTGTGAACAGAACACTATATACGAGTGGGTTCGGGACCACCGCGTGCACCACAAGTACTCTGAAACGTCAGCGGACCCGCACGACGCCAACCGCGGGTTCTTCTTCTCTCACGTCGGATGGCTGATGATGAAGAAGCACCCTGACGTGCTGAAACAGGGCGTCAAGATGGATATGAGCGACATCGTCAATGATCCCCTTATTCAGTTCCATACCAGGTAGTCCAATATTGTATAAAATATCTACATCACGCCTGTATTCCCGAAAGTGTTAGGCAGAGGGCAGAGGTGTAGGTGTAGGTAGGTAACTACCGCTAGCCCAGCCTCATTACGCCAATGTTTAAGTCCCGTGTAACTAAGAATACTTTGCCATCCAAGCCTTCATGCGTAGCGCTTGCGACCGCTAGACCAACGGAATTTAATAGAAGTTCCTTCCTCTTTACAACAAAACTTGAAGTAACTTTAACGTAAGGTTAAAGTTACTTCAAGTTTTGTTGTAACTAAGTAACCTACCTATTTACATGAGCAAACTATACATAGGTATCTAACATGTTTTAATATAGAAACTGTTTGTCAGCTAGAGAAATTGAGAAAGTACCTACCTACAATATTAGGTATAGGTAATAGCCTTTTCCCGTAAAATAAGATCTTACGACATAATTATTAATGAAGCATTTGTCGGAGAGAAAGTTTACCAGTACCTAGGTTAGTGTTTGAGATCGTAGCGTTTTCGTAAAAAAAATGACGTATAGAAATTGAAATGTTCTCGTAAGAGTCGTAAGCAGCGACGGTATCTATAGCATCACGCCTGTATCCCCAAGGGTTAGGCAAAGGCCTACCTACCTATAGTACCTACACCCACAATTCGCCAAAAACCATAAACTGTAGGAAAAAACCATACCTAAATATTTTTTTTTTAAATCATAATTATAAAATAAGTTATTAAAAGAAACCACGTGACCTTTTTAACTACCTTCTTGATCTCACAAAACATCTCGTCATCAGGCTTCTACACAACGGTTCTAACAAAACATTCCATTCTTGAACTATTTCAGATATTTCCTGTTATTCAAGATAGCATGCTGCTGGATTATACCATCAATAATCCCTGCCCTGTGCTGGAACGAATCCTGGGCAGCGTCTATCATGTCACAGGCTGTACTACGATACATACTGAGCCTCAACTTTACCTGGTCGGTCAACAGCTTCGCGCATTTGTGGGGCAACAAGCCTTATGACAAGTATGAGTCCTTCCATAATACTTTCTTCAGTTTATTATGTCCCCTCGAGAAGGGCAAGGCTTCCCTACTTTCTTTCCATTCTGCCCACTCTATTTACCATCAGTAGTACCTACGCATAGGTATGCAGTCACGTATCTACTTTTCATTAATTTAATCACACCCTTCGTGTAGTACCTAACACCTGTCGTAAAGCCTGGTCGTAACACACGGGATGTGCACGGCCGCACAACAGATATTTCTGTAAACCGTGCGTAGGTCTTTATGCCATTTTTACACCTACCTACATTGTGTCAAGCCACAACTTTTGTAAATTACAGATTTCGGCACTAGATACAAACGGTACAAGATACTCCACAGTGCCCCTAACCCTCACTTATCTAATTACTGACTCTTAATTTCAGGAACATAATGCCCGTTGAAAATTGGGGGGTTTCCATAGTAGCGATGGGTGAGGGCTGGCACAACTACCACCACACCTTCCCTTGGGACTACAAGGCAGCCGAACTCGGAATACCCATCAACATGACTACGTCACTATTAAATTATTTTGCGAGTATTGGATGGGCCTACGACATGAAGGAAGCTTCGCCATCCCTCGTCAGGTCGGTAGCAAAGGCCAGGGGTGAACCACGAGACGACGATGACTAAACTAGCTGACATATGAACTATGAAGCAATAATTTTATAGATCCATTTTCGCACTGTCCGATTCAAATTTTATGGCGGCTCTGAAGTGCGCTATTCGTTGCGTAGTACCTCACCCCTCACTCCACTGACACGTAAATTTGGTACCTACTGCGCAGCGACTCTCATGTTCCGAGCCGCCATAAACTTTGAATCGGACTGTGACATGGATCGACGTGATACCTACTTCAATCTCGGTATTGTAAAATACCCGTATCAATTAAATAATGTATTGTCAGTAGTAGGTATTTAAATTGGTACCTTAAATTTTATAGCGTAGAATAAGGGCAAACGTGATCTTAGGTTTTATTTATTGATTAATTATTAATATAATTGGTATTTCTGTACTATAATAATAATAATGGAAGATAGCACTTTATTCCCACATATTTTCATGCTGGAAATTAAAATATAGGTACCATCTTTAGTAGATAGTTATAGTTGAGGTAGGACGGTAGGAATGTTTTAGGTTTGATTGTTTCAGGACTTTTTCCTTTAAATATGAGGGAAGTAAAAATAGACAATGATAATAATAAAGAATTCCTATTTATTTAGTCGGTGAAGGTTTAGATGACTTAGCGCTATTTCAAAAGGTCAGCTAAATATCTGCAATCTTAGGCTCCTTAGGTACATCGAATGTTTTACATATAAGACCCCTGACTTTTCCCAGTCACGAGGAAAGCTCTAAAAGTTATTGATTTACATACATAACTACGTTCAGATTTTCAAAATCCTTGACTCCCTATAGTTATAATGATGCAAATGCAAGCTACAAATTGATCAAGTGAATGGTTTGAAATTTACAGTAAAATATGAAATCATAGTTAGGATACATGGAATAATACTCTAAAATCACAAATAGAGTGGTATTACTATTGAATGAGCCATACGATGCTTGTTAACAGAATTACATAACGATATAGGAATAAAAATTAAATGTATGGAAAAACACCATCGCCTAATTAACGTCGCCACGTCAAAAAGTTGTGGGCGTGGCTACTAGTTAATATCCATCTTCTATCCTTAATAATAATTAAAGTTGATTTTCGTGTCTGTTGGCGTGACCACATTGTTATTTTATACGACGCAGAAAATGGATGGATTGTAGCGGTTTTCACTATCATTTAGAGAATTTATTCCAGGTTTATGTGTATCATAAACATGTTTAAGTCATTAGAACCGTGCGAACTTGCGAAGCAGGTGCGGATCGCTAGTTAACAATAAATTCCTCCTCAGGCTTATTGTATTATATAAATCCAGTCTCAAGTTGATTGTCTATGATGTACAGACAGCATACATCAAGCTACTACAATCTGTCAAATTTCTTTAATAGATTTTCAACTTTAACAAGGTTGATTGGGAAAATTTGACAGTTTCGGGTAGCTTGACCTGCTGGCGTCTGTACATAGGTACTCGTATGTTTATGGAAACATGTATTTTGTATTATAAAACTTATTGTTATTAGGATATTATATAAGTATAGATGCGGAAATAATACTTGTTGTTTTATTTAAAGTAACCACTTTACATGTTGGTCAAGTAGTTATCATACGACCACTTAAATTAACACAACAATTTGAATATAGCAGCTGCACATTAACTTATTATCAAATAACAAGCTTCAGAGGAAACCTTACAATAGGTAGGTAATTACAGTTTAAAGCACGATGCCCCCTCGCAAGTTTATGTACCCATTTGTGTCTGTGCAAGTTGAGCCACTCAGTTCACTTGTAAGTCCTGTGACACTCGTGTCTCCTCATTATACTGTGGAAACAGCAAGTCTGCTTGCTCACAAACAGCGAACTTGCGATACCCATGTTTTAATTGCACAACTTTGCTAGGGGCATTGTGCATAAGGACTAAATAAAATCACAATACAGCACCAACACATTACCAGCACACTATAGAATAATAAAATAATGTAAAAAGAAAAACAAAACAATCATTTCTTCTCTGCTTCTATACTAATTTAAGCTTAACTGAGAGCCTGTCTACAATAAGAACATGATTGTTATGATAAATTTATTAAAGCTACAATAGAATTTTAAAATATTTGAGAATACAACAAAATAATAAAAATATAATTTTAATAAAGTTGCAGTCCCATTCTTAGAACACTGCCCAGAATGCAGAAAGTAGAATAATATTAAACAAGCATGCTATGTTCATGCTGTGACTAAAAACATTACAATATCTAGGACTGTTCTACAATGACTCTCCATGATGAAAAATCTACACTTGTGTCATCCACCACAGAATTTAGATTCCACGAGACTTGACTAGCCAGTCATTTGTATAGAGTGGCTCTCGACAGCTGTAGTATTTGAAATCAAATTCCATTATTACTATTCTATGAGCTTATGTTATATACAAAATCTACCCTTCTAAAACTTCGGAATTAAAACATTGACTTTGTTTAATGACATCAATTTACACTCTTATTTCCATTACATGTGGATTATACAAATAGACATCTCTCACTTCTCTCACAAAACGAAAGCACCTTAAAAATTATCTTTTTTAAAAGACACATTAGAATGTTTTTCCATTTTCTTCAGATCATATCATAAATCGTCAAAAGATCCAGAGTTGGGATAAGGTATTGCTTCAGTCTTCAATTAAAGTAAACATCTCTTTCTTAGGCTTTACAGGAATCACGGTAGATAAAACTTCTAATTTATCTGTACTAATTTTGGCTTCCTTCACAGGTCTATTATTCTCATCCTTAGATGGTTTTCTTTTTAAGCTCAAAACTTTGTTAGTGTAGATGCCATCACTCCCATTGTGATCACTGGCTGACACCTTTCTCTTCTTAGTCTTAGTGATGACAAAGTCCAGATCAGAAGAATCATCATCAAAATCAGCATAGACGGGCACAGACCTGCCACTCCTTGTAGATCTGACTGGCTGTACTCTAGTAGTTTCTTCAACAATCTGCAACGGTGGGGGCCAAGCTGCAAAGTTAGCAGACTGTCGTGCCTGGTGGTAGCTGTTCAGAGACATAAGTTTTATATAAACAGCTAGACTACGGGCTTTTTCAGCTGGTGTTATTGTGGTGGGTAGTAAGCTCCATGGCAAACGTCTGTCTCTTACATTTAAGTACCTTCTTTTCATGGGTTTTTTGGGTGTGGTACTACTGGTACTAGATTGATTGTTCTCAACCTGAAACAGAAAAATGATTAATTTTATTGTTACAATAAAATAATTCAAAATGTATTTGAGGGACTGCGATGCCCTTTTCACACATTCACACTGCCTGCTAGGACAGAGTACCTGGAAGCAGAAGCATGGGTAAACTGGGTGAAATCTGAAAGAATGTGTGAAAGCTTTAAAACTTAACCATACATCAATACACTGCTGGACTACCCAGCAGCCTGAGTGTGTGAAAAATGTGTAATTATACATAAATCAAAATGAACTGACATTTCCTCCGTCACGAGCGACTTCTTCTAGTTTTTCTGATGATTTTGAATTCTTCAAAGCTTTCAGAAGATCACTCATTTCTTCCTTGCTCAGATTCTCTTCCTCCAATCCAAATTCTATGAAAATGAAATGTGTAGGAAAAGTATACATTATTAAATATTAATAACACTAGGATTTCTGAAAAATCAACGGTAGGGTGCATTAAGGTACAGCAACAAACCAATTATGAAAGTGGTACCTAATAATATCGAAGCTAACTTGAAATCAAAGGAGGCTTGTTTGGATCACGCTAAACAATGAGATTAATTGATTATTTTCTATTTAAATAGGTATCGTCTTTAGCTACATTAAAAATTATATTATATCTACCGATCAATTCATTCTTCATCAGTTTCATTTCTGAATCGCAACTATCGTCGGAAGATAGCGCGGGCTCCATTTTTGAAGTTGTTAACTTCGGACAACTATGCTATTGTACTTAGTCTACATTACAATTTGGTTTATAGTTAATTGAACAGCGCATTAAAAAAAGATAAAAACATTGAAAGTTGATAAACACAACCTAATCAATCTATCTTCCTATTTACAAACTGTCAAATCCATATCATATTGACAAATTGATATGACATTTATTTTCTCAATGTTGGCAATGGATTAGGCTGACTATCAAACTTAACTTGGACTAAATCGATCAGTTGAGTAGACAAACCGGCAAAGCCGTCTAAATTTCGATCGCGACTTGGCGACGCGTTTTGTTATGCCGGCTCCTTACGCTTGCCAGACCTCGACAAACCATCGAAAATTCATACGTGAGGACAACAAATTGTTGCCCACAAGCCTAAAACAATGTCTTCTTGTTTCGTTAAAATGTGTTCAAAGTTACAATTTCGTCTAACAGTTTCACATCATCGACGTATATTCTCTTTTCCATTCATCACAGAGTAGGTACGTTTGCAACAAATCCTCAGGACTTTTCTACCAGAAATCAAGGTTTTGTCAGGCCTTTTCAATTTTCGAGTTGCAAGCATTGCTGCCAAATTTCTTAGTAGCAGAGCGGAGTCTCTGGTGCCCGCACTGTGCAAAATTCCGATGGCTCGGATTCTGAATTTGTATGGCCCGCTCAAATCCAGAATCAGGGCCATCAATCCACCAGATTAATCAAGACTTTGTCAATTTGCCATAGCATGTCAAAATTGGCAAAACGCTCGCTTCCTTTTGCATAGGAACTATAAAATCCTTCGAACCGAATGACAGACGATTTGGATTCAATATTTTTTTTTTTTTTTAATTTAAAGGAAAAAACCGTTTATTAATTAATTTATTTTATTTTTAGTCGATTCTGGTTACACCCTAAATTATTTTGGGTTTTATATTTTTTTACACTGTGCAGTGTCAGCAGTGTGTACTGTCTGTAGTGTAGTGGTCTGTCTGTGTCTGTGACTCTGTGTGTTGCAAATGTAATGCAATGCATGTTCAAGTGTTGATTTTATTTATATAATAATAACATAAACTCAAACAATGTTATTGAGTAACTAAGAGTATGTGAAGTGAATTAAAATATATTTATTGTCACAGTGGGTCTATGCTTCACTACAGTTAGAACAAAATGGAAGAGGAGATAAGATGTTTTGTTTGTAAAGAATTCTACAGGGAACCAGTATTACTACCTTGCGGGCATGCACTTTGTAGAGTTTGTGCAGTAAATTTACAGACTCACATACACGAAGGAGATAATTCTGCAGCCTCGAACGATTATCAAGAAGCGGACAAAGCCTCAGTGTCTAGCGAAACTGACAGTGGAGTAGTATGTGGATCAAGGCCTAATAGTTACGCAGGAACCCCGGCTGTGCCCGCATATTCGAGCGCAGCATTTACAATATCATGCCCATCCTGCAATAAGTTAGTTTACTTGGACGATAATGGAGCAGAGGGACTTCCACCGTTTCGCGTTATGCGAACTATTGTTGAGCGGTTCGGTGGGGTCACTGGTGCTCCGCCCGCCGAGGAGGCCTGTCAGATGTGTGAAGGGGAGCGGCGAGCGGCGGTGGTGCGGTGCGAGCAGTGCTCGGTGCGGTACTGCGCGGGCTGCCGCGACGCCTGGCACCCCACACGCGGCCCGCTGGCGCAGCACGAGCTGCGGCCGCTGGGCACCACGTGCGCTGACCACGGCTCGCCCCCTGTCCTCTACTGCAACACCTGCTTAGTACCTATCTGTCAGCGCTGCCTTGCTGAAAGACACTCAACACATGAAACACAGGCATTGTCCGTTGCTGCTAGAGCCAATAAGGTAATTTAGAACTCAAAATGTTGTAACATCAAGTTACAACATTTTAAACTTAATTTTGGAAGTTCAGGACCACCAGCCAGATCATGCCAGATGCTTTATTACTTGATGGGAAACCATAAATGACACAAACAATTCCCTCCACTCTCTGCCTTAAACAATTCAATTTTAGTATTATTGGAGGGATTGGTTCAGATTACTAGTTGGCTGACTTATTTGCATGTATTCAACATCGCTTAACTATTTTTATTTCAGACTGAATTATCACAATCATTGCAACATCTATCTGAACAAGCCAAAGCCATGACAGAATATATACAGTTAGTAAAAGGAACAGGTGATAAAATTAATGTAAGTACTTTGATAATTACACCACAAATATTTAGAAACAATATTGCTGACAATATTCTTGTAACAGACAAAGACAATATTGCATTCCAGGAAAACCAGCTTTGTTTATCTTTTGAAGTGTCATTACAAAACATTACTGTTTGCAGACGTTGGCAATCCTAATCTTGATTAAATATGATTAAAATTTTGCTTTGTAACCAAAATGTTGATTTTCTTGCTATATAACAGGAATCTTGTGAAGAGTTGGAAAAACAAATAGATCACACTTGTTCAGAAGTAACCCGTGCCATAGAGAGGAGACGAGATGAGCTGATACGTGCAGCTCGTAACACACGGTCTCAGGCCATTACCAACATGAGGTCACTCACATCACATGCTGCTCAGAAACTGCGGGAAGCAACCGCACTGTTACACTTCTCCATTGAAGCTCTTAAAGAATCTGATCATGCAGCTTTTCTACAGGTAAGAAAATAATATTAATTCCTAATTTGTGAGGACTAAATCAAGGCAAGGTTTGCTAGGTAAAAAGTACCCCTACATCAAAAAGTAGGGGTACTTATTTTATTTAGGTTCACTGCTTTTACTAGTTGTCGCCAAATACGGCTAGCAGCTACGGGCAGCTAACAGGAAATACAAAATGCATTTATGAAAAACCGGCCAAGTGCGAGTCGGACTCGCGCACGAAGGGTTCCGTACCATTATCTATAAAAATTACGTCTGTTGTATGGGAGCCCCCCTTAAATATTTATTTTATTTTATTATTTAAAATTAAAGTAAAAATACAACTGAGTATTTTGTGAATATATCAAGTGCCTGCCTGTTGCCATTATTGATATCGAGCAAAAAAGGTAAAAAAATCGCGTTTGTTGTATGGGAGCCCCCTTAAATATTTATTTTATTTTGTTTTTAGTATTTGTTGTTATAGCGGCAACAGAAATACATAATTTGTGAAAATTTCCACTGTCTAGCTATCGCGGTTCTTGAAATACAGCCTGGTGACAGACAGACGGACGGACAGACAGCGAAGTCTTAGTTATAGGGTCCCGTTTTTATGAAAGAATATTTTGTTGGTCTTATAGACTAATGTATAGGTTAAGGTTTTTTTTACCATGTAATGTATTCAGTATATTTTTAAATTTTGTTTGGTACACCAATGAATTTTTTTGGCACACTGACTGATTTCTCAAATGTTGACAAGCTTATCAATTCAATATTATTAGATTGACCTGGTTCTAATGTGTGCTGGTATATCAGCAGACAGTATTACATTATGTACTGTCACACTGATAAATCTTAACTGCCATGTTATACTTTATCACATTAATAGGCCTCATCGTAATTGCTGGGTTATCTTATCCATAAATAGCATATACAGCAGTGGCGTACATTGGTTTTCAGAATAGGTAGGCAGGAATTTAATTTCGTCGTATTAACTTGAACGAGTAAAGACCAATGACAATGTGCGAATAGTACGGGAGCCGAGTAGGCCGTCTGGCGACTGCCTACTGCCGCGCGTGTTTGTATGAAGATTTAATTTTTTGTTAGGTATGATAATTTAGTGAGTTTCTTTATTTTGGGGCACACACACTAAAATGTAATTGACAGCCTTACGGTGATTTATCGACGTAGGCACTGCTTATATGCCTTTATGAAATGCACGCCACGGATATACATACATGGTGGCATGGACATCGACGCGCAAACTGTAACCATGAATTCAGCACACATGATTCTTGTCCCCCTAACATAGAAATTTTTCGTCGGTTATCAAAACAAAAACCAGCTGTTTCATAAAAAAGTTCTATAATCTAGATCTATGGAACTGCATTTTTTTAATAATTTGATTAAAATTTTCAATGCAGTGGGGTTCAGAATATATTGATGACACAAATCAAGATAAGAAAAAGCAGAATATACCTGTATATTTTCTGAGCAAAACTTATCTCATAAAGTAAAAGCAATTGCTAAGAACTAATTTTGTTATCCCAGGTGTCTCCTATCAATGAGTAAAGCTTTCTATCTCAGAAATGTAAACACATCAATGACACCTACATTCCAGACAGTTCTAAACAAAAGATACTATTAAATATTATGTTTTACTTTTGGAGCATGCACCATACTGGTATTGGTATTTGAAGTCCCTTTATAAATTATTCATTCTATTCTTCGACTAATTTGTTACGCAATGTGTTCAATGCGCGCACCTGCACATAGCATAACATTACGGCTGTTTTCCCTGAAGCGTTAGGCAGAGGTGTTCCTGTAGTAGACCCATGTTTCGCCAATAATTTCCAAGTCCCATGTAGTAGGAGGCGATCCTATTGCTATCCATCGGGTACAAAGGCTGCTACTGAGAAAAACCCAATACTCTTTGCCTTTTTTTTTGGGTGGGAAATCTTCAAATGAGGTCATTTGATGATTTCCCACCCAAAAAAATCCCGCTCTGGGCTGAGCGGAAGGGCGTTTCAGACTTTTACTGACTAAAACCCACACGCGTTCCTTCAGTTGCTTGTGCCAGGGGCCACGGTATCTCTTTCGAAC